>PVJX010008953.1:0-63071 GCA_004027295.1 Dolichotis patagonum | reverse complement strand
GAAAAAGAAAGAAAAATAAAGGCTGTTGAAATGGGTTATAACTATCATAATTACCACTTCTTAAATAAAAATCAAATGAGGCTATAATAAATGACTTCATCTGTCTGGTTTTCACTTAAGTGATCTCCGCAATGTGGCTGATAACAGTAATTACCCAACAGGGTTGATGTGAGAGAGAACTCAACATTTACTACATTAAAAAGTCTTAAGAGAGTACCTGGCATGTAACAAGAACTAGTCAATGCTAAGCTATTATATTACTATTAATGTATATTTTTATATAAAGCAGATTGTGGTAAATTATACTGTCATGTTTATGACACCATATAAAACTAAGTCTTTGCCCTTCACATCTGTGGTTTTAAAACACTGGTCTCATTCTTAAGTATGCTTGTATGATTGCATCTTGTGAACTTGGCTTATTTTTTATTTTTACAAGAGTATGATACATTACTTTCATGGGAAAATAGGATTAATTTAAAATGTTGCTTGGGGGAAAATGTGACAAAAATACATACTTGAGTAAATAGAGAAGGCTTGACTGTTTCTTTGAATCTGAGGTTAAATTCACCCAGCCCTGCCACCATCCATTTCTCAAGTCATCAAACCTCTTTTTCTCACCTTTCCATTTCTTCATCTATTCTCTGTCCCTCTTTCCATCCATCCATCCATCCATCCATCCATCCACCCATCCACCCATCTACCCATCAACCTATCCATCCATCCACCTATCCACCCATCTACCCATCTATGCATCCATCCATCCATCCATCCATCCGTCCATTGCCCAGTTATATATCTGAGGTTTGTAGTCTTTTATACCAGCAGGCTAAGTTTCAGCCTGACTTCTGCCCAGGGAAAGGAAGCCAAGGGACTGTGAGTTGGCCCCAGACTATCATTTCCCAAGTGGGTCAGAGGAACCTATTGTGGAGGAAAGTCCTTCCCAGGAAGGGGAAGGGGGATCAAAATTGCATGTGTATTTTTGAAGAAGAGAGCAAGGGGCATGTTTCATGAGCATTTGTCAGAGCTAAAATTATCTATAAATTTCAGGACTTAAGTTGCCAATTTTGGGAATATAAAGAAATGTTGAATTTGTACTTTAACTGTGCAAATTCCCTTTATGAAACTGTAATTATTCTTCACTATTATCACTTACTGATACTTCCAATAAGGATTTGATCATATCATCTGGCTTTTGAGACTTTTCTTTGTGTTTCTCTTTTAGAGGTTAAGACATCTGGTTATGTCTAACACAACTTTTATGATTTAATTTATTACTAGTCAAACAAGCATTTTATAACATTTTTGGATTATGATCATTTTAATACAATATACAATTTTTATGGATTGTCAACTAATACTGATCACTTATTAAATATTTAGAGATCTATGAGTGTCATATGACTTTATGATAAGTTGTAGCTAAAATCATTTGAGGAGAAATGCAGGAAATTCAATTCAAAAACAATACAAGAGTATCTATATATCACAACCTGGTACTTATTTTAAAATGCTTCTGAGTGATTGTCTAAATGGTGATCAAAATTGCATGTGTATTTTTGAACACATTTTTCAATTTCTACATTGTTTATCCATTTTTTGTTTGCTACTGCAGTGATGCTACAGTTAGCCATTTCCCACACAGCAAAGGCTCCTGTATTTTAAGAACATTAGAAATCCACAGAAACAGATATTATTATGACATATTAAAGGTTATGGAATGTAAAGGTGAAGTAAGTGCCCTATTGACAGTGTTTAGTTTAAATTCTTTCACTATGTATTTGGTTCCTAGTTTAATAGAATTGCTCATTTAAGCTATATTGGTTTTGCATATTTTTGGGGCATTTGAAGACAAAATGCAGGGGTCCTTCTGTGTTAAAAATTGTGAGCATCTCTGATGCAAAACTGAAATGTAGAGAGTGTAAGCAAGTGCTTAGGAATTCTCATAACTGAAATTTAGTTCGTTTATCTCAGGAGCAGACTGCTCAAATAAACTGATTCCACTCCCTTAGAAAAGACAATAAAGTAACATGTCGTCTTTGGAAAGAGTCATTTTGTGACTTGACTGATGGTTCTTTTAAATTAGAGAAGTGGGTCAAAGGAAAGAAAAGTCTGCACCAAATTCAGGTACAGACTTCTTCTTCAGCTTATAGGGGTTCAATGGGAGTTAATGGAATAATCAACAAAGATCAGAAGAGATCTAGTTCTACTTTTTTAGAAATGTCTTATGTTCTTTCATTCATGTGCAAAGGTCAACTACTATTTTCATGCATATAGCAGAATTAAAATGTTTAGTCTTTGTTTAGCTTTAAATTCTATATTTAGGAACTCATAACAAGAGGAAGAGGATAGCATAAAATACCTTTCTCCAAGGAAAAGTATGGAAATAGACTTTTCAAACTATGCAAAATGAAGGCCCTTTTTGGCACTCTGTTTAAGACATAATTAAATTAAAAACACAAATGAAGCAAAGAAAATCAATAATGTTAAAGATAATACACTCTCATCTGACCCAAAGAGAAAAGTGTATAATGTTGGTGGCTTTTAATACTTTATCTGTAAAAATGGTTGCATCTTTTCACAACAGTCTGCTACTATTGGGTAAATTTTAGATATTGAAATAGTAAAAATCACAGATTTATAAAAGGCATTCATCACATGGTAGAAAATACTCAAGACCTTATGTCAATGTGTATAATTTACTAAGTTCCATGGAAAATTTATGAGTGAATATATTGACAGAAAGAAAATAAAAGAAACAAAGAAATAGGGGAAAGAAGATAAAAGAGAATTTAAAATGTTGTTTCTACAAAATGTGACACTCTTTTTTCACAACTTTTTCCTAGTATTTACATGCATGTAGGACTGATACTGCATATTTAGAAGTCTAACTCTAAAAAGTAAAACGATGTTAACATATTGCTAATATGATCTGTATTATTAAATCTTGCCAATCACTAAGGTCCAGGCATAAACTAAAACTAAAAGAGAAATATTCCTTTTATCCACTTTAGACTAACTCTCTTGGTCTTAAAGTAAAACTCTACAGCCCATAAATTCCATAATATATTAATGTCCTTTGGAGAATGGAGAGTCTCATGGGTCGGACAAAGTCTTGTACAAATTTGCTCATAATCCATAAATCTTATACAGCCAATGCCAAAGTGTTCTTTTCTAAGGCCTCAGAATGAAGCTAAACTATAAATGCTTGAAATGTTAGTGTTCCACTTTTGAATTAAAAACACACAGGCATGAAACTTTCCCTATGGAATATTATCTAAGCCATTAATAAGCTAAAGCATGTAATGAAAGAAAATCTAGCGATGAAAGTTTTAACTAAACTGACTTTCCTTGGGAAGTTTCCCTTGTAACTGATCTGACTTTGTGGTTCGTGAATTTTCTTTCTTAGCTCTTTCACCGTCTGTGTATATAATCATAACCTCGACCCCATTCCGAGTCTCCTCTGGTGCTTTATGTATTTTCTCACTTTTCACAATTCTTTTAGTTCTTCTATTTATATTTTCTGGTGTTATTGTTTTCTGGATGTTAATTAGCCTGTCAATATTGTTCAGACATTGGGGTGCTTTGAAACTATACACGGCATACTAAATCATAGTATATATGTACCGCTGTGACTATACATTTGTAACTCACATGGTGACACTGCCATTGGAAGGATTCGGGTAACTATTGTGAAAAGACATGAAGAGAGGTGCACAGAATACATTATGCATGGTGAGAACAATACCTGGCAAAGGCAGCTGGCCCCATGTTTTATTTTTGTTTTCAACCTGTTATTATAGGGAAGCTGTGAAATTTCATTCAGGGAAACATATAAAACACTTGGGCTGAAAGAGCTTAGAGTCTGAAACATTTTTTTGAACAACAATCCGTTACCTTATATCTTTGAAAAATGAAACTAAATAAAATTTCTGTGAAATCATATTTAAAAAACGCTTGATTCCATCCAAATGAAGTATTTGCGCTCGCAGTCACCAAATGATAGCCTGCTTCTATCCTTGTGAAGGGATTGGTGCTTTTATGCCTGTTTGTGTGTGTCTAAACGAGTAGATTCGTGGATTTATAACTATTTTGTGACCAAAAATAAAACCCTGGAATAACTCATTATTGTTTTCCAGTTCTGGTATGTATGTGTGCCATTCTTTGTAACAGTCTGTCTATACCTCTTAATTTAGCAATCAAGATTGCAATAAGACCTGACTTCAAAATTTTTCCTAACAGTTTTTGTACTTTCTTATTTTGAATACATTTAAGAATTATTTTGGAAAAAGTATCACTACATCTACAAAACTATCTATAGAAAAGAAATATTTGTATATTAATTTTTCAGCTAAATGTGAAACTGAAGAGTTTCATGGATTTTTTTTTCTAGTACCTGCCAAGACGTTGTATGGTTAAGACATTAGGATTTTTAGTTATGGAAAAATATTAGTAGAATTTTCCAAAAGAATATATTCAGAATGACTAGAGAGCACCAAAAATAAGCTTGAAAAAAAATATTTTCCAGTCTCACTGGTGCAGAGCAAAATGACTTCTTATGCCACTGATACCATCCATTCGAGACCGAAGTTATCTGTGCGAAAACAGATCACCTGTATGCATTATCTGGGATGACTGCAATGAATATTTACCACCTTATCAAGTACACCAGGCTTCCTGAGTAACAATCCTTTTCAGGGTTAGGAACATAGCTTGGCGATTAAGGTACTTATGGGACATGTGCAGGCTCTGGGTTCCATCTGCAGAACTGCAGGTCGAGAAAAATGGGTGTTCCTCATGCTGTTTCTTACCAGTATGAAAGACTCAATAAACATGCCCAAACTAGGGGATATGCTTGCCTTCTCATCCGTAAAATCGGCACAATCTCAGGATGGTCAGGAAGACATGAGATGATGCCTATAATGTATTGGCCGAAAACATAGCAAGTGCTCAATGGAAGATTTGCTCATACGAACTGCTATTCTACTCATTACTAGGTTTTATCATATTGATTTTATTACTAACACTAATTATTATTTTATTGATTGCTCATTTCTCCCAATAACGGCTATATTACGAGGGTAATATGAGGCCATTTGAAAATATTCATGGAAATAGGAAATCCAGTTCCTTTCTGGAGAATGTCAGCCTCGGTGAGAGCAACAGCATGTTGGTAAAACATTTTCCTTAATGGAAAAATCAAGGTCAATTTCACATGTGTGATTGTTGCATGCCCACCCTAGGGTAATATGCAGTCCCATGTAGTTGCTGGGACATGGGACACAGAACCTGAGGTCACTACTTAAACAGTACAGCCCCAGCTGCTGAGGTCTAGTGAATTATCTAGGCAAAGTCAACCCCTCCGGGTCATCAGCAAGTAGCTTCTTTCAAAAATTGCGGAATATTAAGCCAGTCTCAAGTTCATTGGTGCCTGTGTTTATGCTTAAAATTAATGACAACCTTTGAATCTCCAAAGAAAGCAGGCACTAATTTAGTTACTGGAGATACTAATTTGGCCCCATATATGTAGCTCAGGATTGAAATCAGTCCTTGATGTGCTTACCAACCATAAAATCCTGCTATTGCTGTGGTTATTTGCTGTGGTTTGATATTTACTATGATGCTGAAGTAGGAGAAATGAGTAGGGTTTTATGTCTATGCTGCATGTATCTCAAGGTGACAGTCTGGTAAGGGAAGAGAAAAAGAGACAAAAACAGAATAGCTAGGTAGAACCTTGAATTTCATTTGAGTTTGTGTCACTAGAATTAATAAATTGTGCCACATATATCAAGGCTAGAAATAAAAAATAATGAAATCCTTGAAGACCAGTTTTGCAAGGTATATTTCACTTCTTATCAATATAAACAAAACATGGATAAAAAAAGATGGAGTCTTTTTATACACTGGAGTACTACTCAGCCACAAGAAGGATAAACTAGAGACTTTTATAGGTAAATGGATGTAACTTGAGATAAACCAGATGCACATGTGTGAACATCATATTGTCTCCCTAGTGTGAGAAGCTGAAAGAGTAAATAAATGTACAATGGATATTGTGAAATGGTGAGAAACTTCAAAAGGAAAGAGAAACTGAGGTGGGGGAATGGAGAAAAGAAGGAAGGGAAAAGCAAAAAAAAATGTAATATTTAGAATAGTTATATTACTAATTTCGCTTGGTTCACTGAAAAGAACGATTTCTGTTAGTATTGTTTGAACAGTTAAATGATTACGTTTTGTCCTCTGAATTACTAATTTAAAGATAACAATGTACAATGTATTAACCATTGTTACCCTCCTATTATCTTGTTTTGAAATTTTTTTTCCCTTAAAAAATGGCTAAATTGTGCCTGTACAGAGATGGAAGCAGTTAACTTGCTAAGGAAGAAGGATATTAGAAAATAGTGCTTATCACATTGTCTGGCCCTGGGTCCTGGAACTTCAGGACTGTTGAATGGTAAAACTCCGTGTAAGGACTGTGGACTAGAACTCAGGGTCACAAGAGAGTTCATGTGGGTGGGCAGACAGCTCTGCTCTGGGTTGTGAAGTTATAGGGACTCAGTGCTCTTTCAAATTTTGGGGAATGGTCTGGAGAAGCAGAAGAGCTACTCCTGACTTTAGCAGTCTGTGATTTGGCAAAGTTGGTGCTGCCTGGGTCTGTTGAGAGACTTAATAACTTTAAAAGGAAGAAAATGACCCACAGTGGATACACAGTAGTCTGCATCAGAAGCAACCTCTGTAGGATGACAAGGACAGACAGCTCCATTCCTTACAAACCAGGTGACCCTGGGCAAATCCCTTAAGCCCCTGTGCTTCTGATAGTTCGTGTGTGAAACAGGATTACAGTAGTACTTTCTTCATAGCATGCTTGCTATGAAGATTAAGAGTTAAACATGCCAACCCTGTATGTAGAAGACTGCTTAGAATATAAGGGATGGCCCAATAATTGCTAAACAAAGTCATCATTATTAGCAACTACAAGGGAAGGTTCTAGGTTCTAGGTCCTAGGAAGATTCTAGTCATTAGCAATTACATGGGAAGATTCTAGGAATAATTTAAATCAAAATATGAATTAAATAATCAGAAGTATCTTATTTTAGACCTACTGATTTAAAAAATTGGCTCACCAAGGATAAGCCTGTTTGCTTTAGTGGAGAATTTCAAGAAACCCGAAACAACTTATTTATGAGAATTGTTAAGAATGTATATCTGATTTGTGAAAAGTGTATCAAAATGTCTCTTCTTCTCTTTTTTTTAGTCAAGGTAAAATGCATATCCTGGAAATAGATGGATCTTAAATCCTCAATTTAACAAATTTTAAATAACTGTACAAACCCAAGGGGCTCTCATCCAAATCAATTATGCAACATTTCTCTGTCCCCTACTCTCTGCCCTTGCAGTTAACCCTTACCAACTCATGCCCACAGGCAGCCACTGTGCTGATTTCTGTTACCACAGATTAGTCTTGCTTTCACTTGACTTTCATATAAATTGAATCACAGTGCCATACACTCTAATGTGTTTGGCCATTTTTGCTTTACAATGTCTTTAATATGTATCTGTGCCATTACTTAATTCTATTTTCTACTGAACAGTAGCTCACTGCATAAGTATAATCAATTTATGTATTCTTCTGTTGATGAACATTTGGACTGTGTCCAGTTATTGACAGCTCTGAGTATAGTTGCCTCATTTATTCCTGTACAAGATACTTTGGGATTATGCCTTCACTTGTAGAAATGCAGAGCAGTAGAATTTCTGGCTCAAAAGGATTTTACAAGAAATGTCCAGACAGTTTTGCAGTGTGTACAATGTTATACTCCAACCAGCGAAGTGTGTAAGGTCAAGTATGCCAAATCCTCATTAATCTTACTGTTGTATGCTCAGTATTAGTTTCATGTCTCCAATGCACCACATTCTCACCAATATTAGTATTGAACAGTATTTAGCCATCCTTATGGGTCTGAACTGGTATTCATTCTGGCTTTGGTTGTCTTTCAGTATTAAATTTAAGAGTTCCTTTCAGTTTCTGAGTCACTTGCACTGTAGGGTTCCTTCTGCTGTGTGACCTGCTTTTCATATTACTAATATAAATCTGTGATAGATGTTTTCAATTTTGATGTCTGATTATCTACGTTTTTAAAATCAGCCTTCACAGGCACTATCAAATTTATTGACCTTTTCAAAGGACCAACTTATATGAGTGTGTTAATACTTCTGTTGTCTGTTTGTTGCTTTATTTTTTTTACTCTTATTTTTCTTTCTTCCTTTTATTAATTTTATCTTTAGTTGACAAGTAATGCTTTATACATTTAATTATTTTGGAACTTACCTTGGCCATATTCTTAAAATTAAATTAGACACTTGGATTATTAATTTAAATTTTTCTTTCTAATATAAGCAATTAGATTACAAATTTTTCCTAATGCTGTTTATCAGCACCCCACATATTTTGGGGCATTGTACCCATTATCAATTTCTGAATATTTTCTAAGTTTCCTTATGGTTTTTCTTCTTTTATCCATGTAATATTTAGAAGTGCTTTCTACTTTTTGCTTGTTTGGGGATTTTCTAGATACTGAGTTTTCTTCTCAGCTTCTGTAAGTGTAATTGACAAAAGCTGTAATATTTGCATTGTGTAACAGGATGTTTTGTTGCATGTATACATTGTGAAATGATTAAATCAAACTATTTTCCCTGCCTACCACTGTACATACTTACTTGTTTTGTGGGTGAGAACAATTAAAATCTACTCTTGTAAATAGATATCAAATTTTTATTGGTTCTTATTTCATTCTTTTGTAGTAAAAAATATGGCCTGTATGACTTCAATGTTTTGAAACTGGAGATGTTTTTATGGCTCTGATAGAGATACTCTTGGGAATCATTTCATGTATACTTGAAAAACATTTGTATTCTATAGCTAGGAACAGTTCCCTAATTATAATCACATGTAAAGTGGTTGGCAATCTATTTCAAATCTAACTTTTTGTTTTTTAAAATTAATTTGTAAAAATTGTAATGTTTTCTTGATTTCCACCTTATCTCCATTAACACAGTTCATCTTTAAGTCTACTAGTTTGACTTATGGTTATGTTTGCAATGGGTTTATTTTTCTATCACTTTACCTTGAAACATTTTGCACTGGTAGGTCTTTATTTTGTGTGTGCATTTTTTACACACAGCATAGAATTGAATCTTTCTTTCAGGTCTGAAAACTGAATCCATGGCCTCATAGCATTCTAGGCTCTTCTGCTATATACACACACATTGCTGGATCTTGCTTTTTCAAAGGTCAGTCTGAGAAACTACGCTTGAGGATTATTTATACTGAATATAATTATTGGTATGGTTGGCTTTATCTGTCCCATTCTGGATGTGTGTGTGTGTGTGTGTGTGTGTGTGTATGCATTTACCTGTAATTATTCTTTCTCTCCTGCTTCCGTTAGATTAAACAATTTTTTTTTTAGAATTCCATTTCTATTGTGCCAGATTTTTAACTTGATACTTTTTCATTAGTGGTTGCTTAACATAATGCTAACATGTGTTAAAATCACTTATGGTTGAAACTTTATCTGGCAAGCTGTTAATTCATTATTATAGCTGAAAAAAATAACATTTGTTTAGAGTAGCTTACAGCACTGCTACAAATCAGTATTACATAATTAACTCCTTTTCTTTCTACCCAAGCATCATTTAAAATCTCACATGGTATTCTTTAAGCACTGCTGAAGAGACCTAAAGTAAAAATTGGTCTTAATACAATCGTAAGCCATTGAAAACATAGATGTTAAAAAAGATTACACTAAATTTACCATCTAGTGGGTTAAACTACTCTCTTAAAGCATTATGCCATTTCAAAAAGTATTGTCTTTTCTCTCAGTCATTATTTACTTTTCTCTTTCTTATTATGTCTTTTCAGAAAGAGTACATCTTTTCTCTCCATCAATATTACCTTTTTTTCTTTTGCTTAAAGTAGATCAGCATATTACACGAGCAATAAGTATTGGTAATCCAAACACATATGAACAGAATTTAGTATGGAAGCCATAAAGTATAGATGACAGCATAGTAAGATCTGGGGGCTCCAAACACACCCTGGCAGACTCTTTTCACATCAGTAGGGGTTTCCTTTTCCATTCCCCAGATAAATATTTTATGGGTTCTCTCAGCTCTTAAACATTACAGTCTGACATCACCTTGCCCATGCTCATCATATTATTTCACTTCTTATTCCAGTAGTCCCCCCTTATTAATAGGGGACATATTCTGAAGTTGTAGTGGATGCATGAAACCGTAGATGTATAGAAGCAAGTCCTTGAGCTTTTCCCTTTATATTTTCTGATGACTCTATATAGTAACAGATAATCTTTCTTTCCCTGTTTTATGCCCTGGTGCCTCCTTTCATTACTACCTTTGTATGGTGGTACCATTAGTAAGTAAAATAAGGATTACTTGAAGGCAAGTATTGTGACACCAAGCTAATTGATCTGATAATTGAGAAAGCTAACACAGTGACTGGAATAGGTGGTATACACAGCATGGATGCACTGGTCAAAGGAGACTCATGTGTTGGGTGATATAGAGTGGTATAGGGCATAATTTCAACGAATTCCTCAGAATGCCATTGTTTCCTTCATAAAACCTCAAATGCCATATTTCCTATTACTCTAGGTTTTTCTTCTTTATCGTATCCTTCTGTAAGCTCAATTACCCTTAGTAGCATTTAGCCTTACTAGCTCAATTAGCATTTTTATGCTGATGGTGTCCACATTTATACCTTATTTTTATATTTCTCAACTGAATTTCAGATACAGAAAAATGCCCAAGGACCATCTTCGTTTGGATGGCACTCCAGCATGGCAAGGTCAACATGGTCAAATATTTAATTTGCATTGCTTTCCCTCTAAGCTTGTCTGTCTTCTCGTATCTTCTACCACATAGCACCATTAGCATGGAGGTAAATTACACCCAAGTTTCCAGAGCCTTCTTTGTCACTTGCCTATCACATATATCACCTATCTAATCAGTTATTAGTTGTGTAGCTTCCATTTCATTAAAATATTTCACATGTCCATCCTCTTTCCTCATTTCTATTATCAAACGCTGCTTTTTCTTGGTCTTTTACTGTTCTGTGGATTACTAGTAGAATCTGATTATTTTCTTGGACTCAGTGTTACTCTTTTCTCATCTCTTCCCCATAGTACATCAAGAATGACCTCTTAAACATGTACAGCTTGTTCTGAACTCCTCAGTCTAATTTACGTCTCCACAGTGACACTGTATTTACGACAAAGTTCAGACTCCCTTGCCTGGCACAAAAGGCTATGGATGCTGGAGCCTTATCCATCTCTGTGCTTTGCCACCTGTAATTGCTCTCTTAATGGTTTTACCTCAGCCACATGAAATGTGGCAGCCTTTAGAACTAACTAGATCTGAATGTTTCATGCTACTGGCCCTTCATCTATGCTATTCTTTTTTGTTGAAAACTCCTTTCTTCTATTCCGAGGCTACATAAATCCCACCTCCTAGCCCCATCCAAAACTTGGATCAAGCATCAATGACACTTTCCCATAATTCTGTATTTGTTTAGATCCCTTTTCTCTGCCTTCCCATAGTTTTTCCTAAGTCTGCATGGCATTCATAATACCATACATAATTAATATTTCCTTCTGTATGGTATCTCATTGGGCCACTTCCTACTTCACAGAAGGTAGCAGACCTTGTTCTTTTTATCTTCACCTAATAATGGGCCTAGTACACAGTAGTTTAGGAATGTTTTTTGCCCAATGCATGTATATGTAGGCAATCACTCTACCACTGAGTTACATCCTTGGCCTGAGGACTACTTCTTGAATAAATCAAGTCAAATCCAATCACCCTGAAATTTCATCTAACTTTCTAGGGATATGCTTATATTTGTAATGCAAGACTATTCTGCTATGTATTTAAAAAAATGTAAGTTTTATACACATTTAACACAATTGCAAACTACACACACAACATGAGGTAACACACACACACACACACACACAATGTGAGGTAACACAAACCCTGCTCTCAAGATGGGGACCAAAATTTTCCAGAACCTTTCCTCTAGTAAGAGATTCCCAAGTCCAGATTTCTGAGAGAAACAGGAAAATTAGTTAGCAAAAGAGTACAGACAGGAAAACAGTTACTGATCAGAAGGATGTGTGGAGGCATTTTGCTAATGACAAACAGAGAATATTTCTTGAAAGATGTGTGTGCGTATTTCCTGTGACAGGCTCTCTTACATTACTTTGTTCTATCTTCTACTAGTGTGATTTTCCTTTTTTTGTTTTTTTACCTATGCTGGATAACAATTTTTCAAACTGTTAGGTTGAATAACAAAATGACATTACAAATTTTGTAGGTAAAAACAGTTTTTAAAGAGCCAATGACTTCACAAACTTCAAAGAAAACATACTACCTTTGTTAGAAACAAATCTGCAACTGTTTAAATGAACAAATTTTCCCATACTATATTCATGGTATAAAAGCCTACCTTAGCTTGCAGGTCCCTTACCTCTGTAGAGCAAGATGCATTCTCAACATGGGGAGAGAGGAAATTTCTTGTTGCCACCAATTAGAACGTTGCTTCACAGAAAGATATGAGGTGAAGGTCAATGGGTAGATTCAGAAAAAGACCTGAGGTTTTTATTTGGGTAGTTTCTGGCAGAAATAAGTCAAGAATTCACTCCAAGTTTGATACTCGAAGTATGATCTGAGGTGTGACAGCAAGTGCATTACATAGGAGTCTGTTAGAAATGCAATGCAGGCTGGAGTGGCAGTGCATACCTCTGAACCACAACCTCAGGACGCTAAGGCAGGAAGACTGCAAACTGGAGCCTAGCCTGGGCAATTCAGTAATTTATCAAGATCCTGTCTCACTATAAGAAAAAACAAAAAAGGCTGAGGATATGCGGATGAAGTCCTTGGGTTCTACCTTTAGTAACACATACCTACATCAAAAAGCAATGAATCTTTTGGGCTTCACCCTAGAAATATGGCATCAGAATATATATTTTAACAAGACCTTACAAACAAATGGCTCTGGTTATTTATTAGGCATGGATCAAAAGACTCACTCCTGACTTAATTTTACATTGGAATGACTGAGGTTTTAAAAATGCTTATTCCCGGGACCAAGCCCCAGTAGTTAAAACATAATTGGTATGGAAGAGGCTGAGCTTCAAATCTGCATACCTTACATTAGTGAAAGTAGAGGAGAATAACCAGTGAGTTAGTTCTAGTTTCAAAACAGTTGCAACTGCTATGTTAGACAAGAAGACAAACCTTTAAGTTTAGAAAATCTCAAAATTTTCTTAAGTATAAAAATTTTCACCATTATAGTATTTATGTCCTTAGAACAGTTAGTGCTAACATGAAAAGTAGCTAAACAAAGAAAAAGATAAAACTAAATGCCAAGATATTTTACAGTTTTAGAAGGAGAGTGTGATAGCTATTCAATAGCCTGTCAAAAAGAAGTAACAGTTTCCCTTTGTTTATAAGACTGTGATTTGCACAAAAGAAGTAGATGAAAAAAAATAACAAGGAAAGGGAGAAAAAGTGAAAGACATGTTGCTTTGATAATTTATATATGAAAGCCCCCAAATATTCAACTGAATGATAAATGAAACACTGCACACTCGATCTGTCACAACAGTAGATAATAAAAATATAACCTTAGAAGCAAGAAAGTCAGAATAATGTTCTAAAATTTATCTTTGGATGAAAAGTCTTATGTTTACGAACAGGAAACCAGACACAACAATGTTAGAACTTAGACTAGCCATTCGTTTGATAGGAGTTTCAAAGACTACTTCTGTTAGCTCTTTGAAATCAATCACTGGAGACTTGGACTTCTGCATATACCTAATCATGTACTATGTATGTAGTAATGTCAGCATGTTCTTCATGAAGATTCTACCCTCAGATTAAAAAAAATGCAGCCTTTCAGAGTCCAGGTTTAGTAGTTTATTAGCAATAAGAAGAAATGACAAACAGTGCCACCTGCATCCATATCCTGCTGCTTGGGAGGGCTGACACTTTAAACATTAGCAATTAAGAATTTATGTGCGAAGTTTTAAACAGAATTTTAACCTAACCGAAGAGAACAACATTTAAAGCATTTAATAGAGAACGTAGTCTTTGGTGCTTTTGATAAATATGTTGACAGATTTTAGAGAAGTAAATCTATTTAGGATTTCTGAGCTTGAAGTAACATCTGCAGTGGCAGAACAGCACAATTCAATTTGCGAAATTGAGCTGAAATCAGCTGAAAACTTTACTTCTCAATTAAAAGTTCTTGCCATTGATTCAGTTTGCAAATGTCTCCTCAGTCCTATATCTAACTTTATTCAGTTTGCCTCTTGAAGACATTTACATTCCTTTTTATAAATTTTATCGGTGTATTTTAGATATAGTGATAACATTCATTGTAGGGAATTTTACTTGTACATGGTATATCTTTCTTCTTTTTTCCCTTTTCCTCTTATTTCTTTAGTCCCTCTTCCCATGTTTATTTACAAAAGCTTTGTTTACAGTTTTTCCTTCTATTCTCTTTTTTTCTTGTTCCTTCTTTCCTCCCCCTTTCTCTTGTTCCCCTTCTTGTTTGAACATTTTCTTCCCACTTCTCAGTATCTATTATACATTTTGGTCCTTATATACACTTTCATCTTTTCATACCAGAGAAACAATGCAGTACTATGCATATGTGTACAATTTATTTCACTTAATAGCATGGTCTCAAGGTGTATCCATTTACCTAAAAACACTCTTTTTTATGGAAGGGTAGTACATCATTGTATATTAAAAAAACCCCAAATCTTTATTTATTAAAGGTTGATAGGCATTTGGGCGCTGTTTCCAAGATTTAGCTACTACAAAGTGTGCTGCTATAATTAGGTGGTGAATGCCATTAGAAAGCAGTCTATTCAAATGTCAAAGAAGGCATCATTGTGATATAACAGCTAAAATAGATAGCTAGATCATTCTTTTAAGAATAACTCTTATAGTCTAATAAATTATCACTAGGATTAAAAAAACCCAAAGAAGATATTGCTTGAAATGCACATAACTATTAACTGCACATACAGTGTATTAATTAATTAATTAACCATTTATTTTGAGACTTGGTTTCACTATCTAGTTCAGGCTGGTCTTGAACTCATGATGTAGCTCAGGCTGCCCTTAAAGTCATTATGATCCTCCTGCCTCAGCCTCTCGAGTGCTGGGATTACAGGCACATGCCACTATGCCTGGCAGACAGTGTATTTAAAGAATACAGCCTAGAATACTTCTGACAGGTGAATTAAATCTGAATTTCTAAAAGAATTTGAAAGACATTAAAATGAGATTTGGAACATAAATCACAGGATAAACCACTTACAGTCTGGGGACCATATGCTGGTGATTCTGACAGCACTCAATTACACAGGAGAATTAATGAATTGTGATTTTCAGCAAAAGGATGAAATAGAAATGGGTGCATAAATATATGAAACAAGAAAAATCCATTTACAAACACTAAGAAGTATAATACATTGTTACAGAAAAGGAAAAGGAATAGGCATAGGAGCTTTAAGTAAAATTTCCTGTGTGCAGTTTGATATTTAGGCTGATCCTATAAGGGAGAGGGAATATTGCAAAGTCCTTAGGACTTGGAATTACTGGGATCAAGGCTGAAGTTCTCATGTGAGCTCTGCTCCATATCACCTTTCTAACCTAATTTTTTATAACTTTATTTTCTTGTTTGTAAAGTAGAAATAGTATAGAAACAACTTAGAAGTGCTATGAACTACATGAGTTTATACACATACTGATTTTAAAACAATTCCAAGAACAAAGTAAATATTCAATCAGCATTCATCCTTCTCCTTTCCCCAGCCCTTCTATTGTTTCTATAAGCAAGAGAATGGATTTAATTTGATTAGGATTACATATTACTCTACATTTAATATTATAAACAAGCAACAGGTGATATTTTGGGTGCAAATAAAATGCTGTAATTAAATTGAATCTCCCAATTTTGTAGTCAGTCATTTACAGTGGGTAATCAAGGTTATATAGCCTATGTATGAGAGCTGCCCTCATTAGCTATCACTCTTGTGGTAGAACCTGCTTATTTCTTTTAACTCAAATTCTTTAGAGAGCTTAGAATTTCCATTCAACTTTGAAAGCTAATAAAACTTCTCCAGTGAAACAACCAGCCTGAGTTTGCAAGAGGCTCCACCCAGACTGAACCTGTCACGTATCAGGAAATATAGAATTGAAATGTGATCCAGAATGATGTGAGCATTTTGTAAGTCAGCCTAGATCCTCTGAGTGAGAAATCCTGTTATGTGACTTTGGTCATTTCATGCTTAAGCAAAGAATAAAATTACACAAAGTATTTTATGGTTTCATATCAAAGACAAAGAAAAATCTCCTGGAAAGCAAATATATAACCATATCAGCTGTGGATTCCATTAAAAAACTCAACTACTTTAACTACAGAAATGCTCCAGAAAGACGCAGGGTTGAGATCATTCAATGCTCAAAGGAGATAATGCATGGGAAGGTAGCCATTGCTTTCTAGCTACATATTGACTATTTTGAAAATGCCATCCTCTTTTCTAGAAAAATATAAGCTAATGAATTAAAATGATTTTAAAGACAGCCAATTACATAAGAAAATACATAAAGCAACAAAATGTGCTACATTTCTTTGCAACAATACTTAGCAGTGTAGAAAAAATTGTTAGCTTGTGTGTGTTAAAAAATCATTCTCAATAAAATGTTAGGAAGCATTTAAATTAGGCACAATAATTCATTTTTACCTCAATCTTGCAAAACATGTTAAGCCAAGGTGAAGGACAACTGTGAATTCTGTTTCCAACATGTATAATTAACTAATGGAGTTAGGATTTAAAATCTTTCTTGCATTTTTACATTCCATAATACAAACAACAGCATACTATGATAGCATACTTTATTTTAATAAAGATACTATAAAAACTAATTTTTCCTAAGCCATCAGGTATTTTCTGTTGCTGGGGGCTGAAACCAGGGCCTCCCACATGCTAGAATTGTATTCTACCACTGAGCCACAACCCAAGCCAAATACTGTTTTGAAGGCATATGTTACTACTAGTTAAGTTTTTTTTTTTTCTAACTACAGTTGAATGCTGTCAGGATAAATCTTTGAAAACAACTCTAGACATGAGAAAAAGAGAAAAAGACTGTGGTATTTTGGAATTCTGACAGAAAACTATTGTATAGTGATTATCTCAAAATCATAACAAAATCAAACAATTCACTGTCTATCAAAAGTTCAACATTTTAATGTTGGGATTTATTTTACCTGTTTCTTAGCATCTTATAGTATTTTTAATGCACAGATTAAGATTTCATTTATGATTCAGTGATGCTTTAAAGAAGAGTAATGCTTACAATTGGTAATATTTTATAAGTCCATGTGATGCTACTAATAAAAATGATTTTATGACCAAAAATTTCACGTAAGAGATCTTCACAATCATTTAGATTCTTTAGCATGCATGTTCTCTTAAAACAAGGTATTCATCTAATTGCAAATTAGCAAGTATTTGGCAGAAGTGAATGAATGAATGAATGAATGAATGAATCTCACACCTATTTGATCACAGGAATTCTTTACTTTGTTTTAACCTGAAAAACATCACACACACACACACACACACACACACACGAAACAGATAATGAAAAATACAACTAATATCCATGCAACTTCCACCTCCACTAACATTTTGGGGATGCCTCCTTTGTCCACTCACCCCATACACCATCTCCTCCATTAAAGTGAGGTAATCCTAACTTTAGGATTTTTAGGATCACATGATGGTTTCTGATATTCTGCTCTGGGAAATCCTGAATTGGAGATTACTAAAATCTTTTCAAGATTTAAGATTTCAGTTTATTTCTAACCAGTATATCTTTTGCAAATGGTCATCTATAAATCTATTCACTTATTGTATTAATCAAATATTGAATAAGAAATAAATGAAATAAAGCACTGTAATATAAAAGTAGAGTAATTGGCATAATGATATTTATAGAAAGGCTTAGCAGCTTACTTTCATATGGCCTAAAATAAAATTTAAGGATATACCAACAAACATATACACAATGACTTAAGAAAGTATAGAACTACTGGTTACATAACACAGACTAAGAAATTCAGGCAATGTTCTCTAAAATTACATTCAGGGGAAAACATGCTCAACTCTCTCTTTCTCTATCTATCTATCTATCTATCATCTCTATTTCTGTCTCTATCTCTATCATCTCTTTATCTCTGTTTCTATCTCTATCTCTGTGTCTAACTATCTCTGTCTCTGTCTCTATCTCTGTGTCTAACTATCTCTCTCTCTATGTCTATGTTGGTGGTGTATACATGTACCTATAAATACAATAGAAGAAATCTTATAGGACTGCAAAAGTAAAACCATGCTGACATCAGTGTCACTGGGTATAATAGATGCTTCCAATGAAGGGTGACATCCTTCTTGAGCCAAATAAGCTACTGATAATGAAAATTATCAATACTGACATCCAGCATACTCCAAAGGAGAATGCATAAGGTAACATAGCTTGGTAGGAAAAGAAGTATGTTTAAAAATTTAGTTAATATTTTTCACAATATAGTATGGGTAAAATCTTTTTTTCTTCAAATTTTCAAACACTGGAATAGGTAATTTAAAATTGTTTCAGAAAAGTACTAGTATGTTATTAATCAGATGTTCTGAATAATTATTTTTTATTTTGTATTATAGAATACACGAAAAGACTAGTGCAAGGCATTTTTTTAATTTTATGTAGACAGGGTTGATCAACCAGTCAACTTAGTGGGAAAAAAACCCCAAAACAAAAACAACTCAACCCAGTACCTGTAACAGTTTAGATAATTACACGTAGAATTAAAAAAAAGAACTAGAGCAACAATGTATGAGAAGATCCATGGATGACTTCTCCATGATAACACTATAATCCATATCATGCAGTTTTATAGACAAATGCAAGGATTAGGAATTTAATTCATTTTTTCAAGCAAACCAACTGTGTTTTTCCCTTGTTAAATACTAAGAGAAGTATAATCTTGCTCTCTGTTGAACACCACATGCATTTTCTCACATTCAAATGAATGAAATAAATTAGCATCTATATGATTATAACAAAAAAGTGTTAATTCCTACCTCCATTATCTTTTAGATGTAGTGCTATCTTGGTATCATCTGGAAGAGAAATTCAGAGTTATTATAACAAAAGGATTTTTAAAGGTATATAAAACTTATGACTAGTAATTGTCTAGTTAATTGCCTAAAGTACTATGATTACATTTTGATAATTTATTTAAATTAATTTTAGTTTAGTGAAAGCAAGAACCAGTTTCACATGATAGAGTGCTAAAACTTCTTACAGAGAAAATAAGAACAAAACTTAAACAAAGCAGATATGTGTCTTAAAGTTTTGTGAGAAAAGTAGACAGTCACAATTTAAATTACATCTATTTTTAACTTCAACAACCCACAATAGGACTTGTAATTATAACTATTCATTTAAAAGTCAAATTCAAGAAATTTCAAATTAATTGGGATAGACAGGATTTATAAACATTTATACATTTAATTTCAAAAGAAGTCAAATGCACTTTTTTTTTTATTGGTACTGGGGATCAAACTCAAGGCAGGCATTTATGCCGCTGAGCTAAATTCCCAGCCCCAATGCATTTTCACTAATAACAAATATAATCAAAAGCATTTATGAAAAAGATTTTGTCCTGAGTGAACATAAGGGAGGCTAAGTCTTTTCATGTGAAAGGTTATATTTTGTTCTGAAGGGAGGATTTATATTACAGAAACATTTTTCATAGGTTTGAATATAATGGACCAAAATAATATGAATTTAAATGTTGTTTTAAAATCAATGAAATGCATTCAAAACTTGTTCTCCATAGCACTTTATACCAATTGCCTTGTAGTAGCGAATTAAAGTTCAATTAAAAGCAATGGTTTCAAATTTAATTTCACTTCCTATTCAAAAGAAAGCAAGACTTACGACAATAATTAAGACAATCTTCTCCCTTCATCCCTAGTCTTCCAGCAACACCATGCAGAATGGAAAGATATCCAGTGATGGCTAATATACCTCCTTGCCCACAAACTGTACTAAACATAGTATTAACACTATAGTAATTCTGCCTTATATTTATAAGAGGAAGAAATATTTTTGTGACCTTTCTAGTGTCTCTTTACAGGTTATGGACTAACATTATATGATACTGATATTGTTCAGACTCCAAAAGCAATGGACATTTCAGGTATTTTTGCCTTCCCAACCTGTGACTGCAGTGTTGAGTTTAGTGACTGCTAAATTAAGTCTCATAAAAAGAAATTTATATTTTTTTTTCTCAGAGAGAACAAGAAGCCAGATTATAAGTAAGAGTTAAATCTTCCTAAAAGACACAATTTATTAAAGGAATCCTACCATGTATTTTCAGTCCATAGTATTTTTGTCTTTTCCCCCTGTATCCCTCTCCTCCCTGTATTTGCCTTTCTTTAAATAAAAGCAAACTATGTCTTGGGCACCTTCTGTGGGTAGACTGGTGGGCAGCTGGGCTGTCCCTGCTCTTCTCGTGGTGGTTAGGACCCTGAGTTGCGTGGTGGTCATGTGGATGGTTGTGGTGGTTTGAGAAGTTTCCACTGATTCTGTGTTCTCACACATCTTCTCCTTTGACTAGGAAGAGATGCAAAACGGAAAACAATGTGAGTAATCACACATACGTTTAAACAAATCTTATCAAAGAAATGGGGCCACAAAGGCTCTCAAATTAACGTATAATTGTTTTAAATTGTTAAGATTTATAAAATGCTTCAGTATGTGAAGAAAGAATGCCTTTACTTCAAATGAAACTAACTCTAAATCCTAAACATTTACTAACAGCTCCAGCCTATACTACAGTCTCAAATTTAATCTGCCACACGCTGAATTTAGATGTGAAATTTTGTTTTCTTTTATAAATATTCAAAAAGCACACAAAGAAATAGCACTCATTTAAATGCTTAATTTAGTTGACCCTAGCAGGACTACCATGAAGTCACCAGGAAACAGTGCGTCTCGTATTCATTTATAGCCTACAGAAATGAATCTGTAATTTTCTCTAGTCACAGTCTCTGATGCTGAAACCTTTACAGTTCATAGGTTAGTGCTGAAACCCCTCTCTCTTTGCTTCCAAGGACTGCCTCTTGCAGGCCTAAATAGAAAGCATGAACTCCATATAGCAGTACACATGCTGTATTTGAGAATCACACAATTAACACCTTTCTGCAACTTCTTTAAATCTGTGAAGTACTATGCATGTTTTCTCTGGTTAATGAAGAGTTCCTGATACACCTTCCTTTTCATTAATTGGATAAGATGCAGGCTTATTCTCCCCTTCAAGTTTACCATCCTATGGGCCCACTGAAGGCCACAAGTTGTAGGTCTTTCCTCTTTTCAGCTCTATAGAGCTACTGATCATCTCTCTGACTCAGCATTAGTTGTCACCCCTATACCCTGCCCACTATTCTGTTGGAAATGCTAAAGTCTGAAATCATAAACTCAATTCTCATATTTCAGTCTATCCATGTACCTGTTCATTCAAATCCTTCTTATCCTTGGACTACTTAGCAAATTCAAACACAGCGATTTTCTTTCTTTTCCTTTCTTTCCATCACTTGAACCTATTTTCAACAACTTTCAGTATTTTTCTGTGTTTATTTTTTTAAACACATTTTCAGGGAATCCTCAATGTTATATACAGTAAGAGCTGCCCTTTTAGTGCCTGTGCTAAAGCCAGGCACAGCTGGAGATAATTGCTGGGCAGGCGCTCCACAACCAGGCCTTCCTCCTCAGTAGGCCATCGGATAATTGGCAATACTGCTCTACTAGGTTTATAATGTCTGCAGTTAGCACCACTTCCTTCCACCCCTACTCTACCTAAAACTAACAATCCCATCAAACTTCTCCTGATTTTACACCATTAGCTAACCTTATATTTTTTGTTACAAGTTGATAACACGAGCTACATTTTTTACAAATTAGCCTACTGTCTCTAATCTGAACTGACCTTTGAGGTATCACAGACATCTCAAATACTAGAAGCCTACAATGGAACACGTCATATATTATTCTCCACTTGTATTATTTTTCTCAAATAATCGTACCACCAAGTACTTCAAAGTTTAAAGTGAAATCTTGGATTCTGTTTGTTTATGGAAGTAAAGGCGGACTAAGAATTTAAAGAGCTCTTTTGCTGCAAAATAAGTAGATACTAGATAAAGGACAAATTTGAAAGCAATATTAGAATTTATAGGAAGTAAAGAAAATCTACAGTTGTCCATTTCTATTTGTTCTTTTTCTGTAAAACAAACAAACAAACAAACAAAAACAAACTATGCTATAAAGAGAATAGGAGCAGTAGGGTTTTCCCTGTGGAAAAGAAGCCAAAGCCTTCTTATCACTTTAAGGAAACCAATCCTCACATCAGCCTTAGGGTCCCTAAATCAAAACCTTTGTTCCTCTCATGAAGGCAAGACCCATGGCTGTGGCATCTCTAAGACCTCAGAGTCCCATCATCAAGCCCTCTTTGTTGGGAAGCCTCATTTATTTGGGCTGTGGGAAAACTCATGGGATAACACTAAGTGTGTGCTTCTCACTAAAGGACACAAAACAGAAACACAGAAACAGTGCTCGACAAACAGCAAAATCAGTGAGCAATGAACAGTATACCTGGACTTGCAAAACTTCGGACACTGGGGTCATCCAACATGTAGTATTTAAAAATTAGGTATGGAATAGTTAGAGAAATGAAAGGAAAATTTGAAAGGCACAGTGCCAATACGAGACTATAAAAATGACTTGACTGATTTAATCAAGCATCAAATTTAAATTTTAGAAATGAAAAATATATTGTTGAAATGACTACCTCAATGAGTAAAATAATTAGAATATTGAATAAATATAAAATCAAACAAGATAAAGAGAATCAACATATGGATAAATACATCTGAATAAATTCTTCACTGTGCAGTATAGAGAAATAATAAATAGAAGATATAAACCAGAGATTAAAAAATACATGAAAAAGTGAGGTGACTTTTCATAAAAATAGCAAGTTTTGTTTTTTGTTTTTTACAAAATTATACATGTGCTATTCATCCAAGAAATAATGATCTTGTATAAACCAGTTCAAAATGGGACAAAAATTTTAATATGAGAGACAAGGTCTTAAAACACATAGAAGAAAACATATAAAAGTAATTTTATTAAATTTGGGAGAAAAGGTTATTTTGGTGGTTAGAGACATGTTGGGTCTTACTAGGTTTCCCAGAATGACCTCAAACTGAGATTCTCCTGCCTCTACCTCCCAAGTAGCTGGGATTCCAGGCATGTGCGACCAGGCCTGACAGAAAAAGTTTTCTTAAACAAGACATACATACACATAAACATAAGCAAAGACTGATAAATCTGACACACTAAATTGAGAAAAATTGTGAATTAAAATCAAAGAGAAGATGACAGAGAAACCAAAATCTTGTCGGAGATACAAAGATAGATGGAGATATAGATATGCATCTGTATGTTACAGTTTGGATCTAGTGTCCCTTAAGAACTTACTCTGCTCAGAGGTGGGGCTTTGAAAGGTGATTGAATCATGGGTGCAATAGCAGGCTTGCTCTTAGGAGGTGGAGCCTGGGTGAGGCGGGGCACTGTGGACATGGCCTGGAAGGGCATTGCTCCTTTCCTGGCTCCTGCCTTCACCTGATCAAAGCAGCTTTCCTCAGTCCAGGCCCTGTGTCACTCCACAGATCACAGGAGGTCTGAACCTTCTAAAACTTGAGCCAAAATAAACCTCTTCTCTAAGTTGCTGGGGTATTTTGTTCCTCTGATGAGGACAATGACTAAGATAGTCTCTGTATCTTGATATATTAGCAAGGGCCATAAAACAATAAATAAAAGACATGGAAAATAAAATGCAAAACTCTCATTTATAGATGACATGATTATCTACATAGAACTAATAAGGATGTTCAGACATAGTTTTTAAGTTAGTAAAAGAGTTTTGTAAGGCAGTTATATTCAAAGATTTTTTTTTTGGTATATTCACTTATAACCAACAAAGACACAGCATCTAGAATAAAAAGATAAAGATAATTACCAGACAGATAATTACCAGACAGAAAAATGAGAAAAGACATGAATGGAAAATTTGAGATTTCAAAATTGGACATTTTCCTGACTCACATGTAGCAGTTCCACTTTTAGGACTAGGGAAAACTGTACATTTAATTCAGGAGACATGCATGAAACATTTTGTAATACCATACACTTGGAAGCAATGTCCATAAACAAAAGGCTGAGTGAGAAAAATATTATTGTAAGAAGATAAATTCCAAAAAGGCAGGGTTTTGTGGTTTTTCTGTTTGTTTTAATTTTTTCCTATTATATCACAGTACCTAAAAAGGAAAAATTGACTATTATAGAATAGGATAGACTATGAGCTCTTTGGGAGGAGGGAATTTTTGTTTTTAATCTCTGTAGTTTTAGTGGTTAGTATAGTTTATAGAATATAGTGATTTTCTCTACACTGTAGTTAGGAGGGCACAATGTGATGGATTTTTCTATATTACCTATAGTTCATAGTGAGAACATACTGAGCAAGAAAATTAAAATGTATTACTTGGTAAATCTTCACACAAACACATTCATTTTGCACACTTTTTAATAGGGTTAACTGATTACATGGAACAATGATTTTCAAACATAATAATGGGTTTATCAATGCACTGTATTTTCTTTTGTACTGTGTTGTTAGATAAGTTAAGTTCATATATATATATAATTTCCCAAGTGGATGTCAAAAAGTCTATTAAAGGTGTATTTGTATTACTATATGTAATGACTCAAGAATGCTCTTTAAGATGTATTTTGCAAGATCTTTAGGAGACCTTATCCCAAAAAAAAATGCATTTTAAAAGACCTTCTATGAACCACTTATGTCCTAACAGTTTTTAAAGTGGCACTTTGCCATAATTTTCTTTACTGGATGAGAAAATTGTGTAACTGTTAATAACTTTAATTAAAATTCATGCCCTTAGAACTTCATAAAGGAGGAAGAAATATGTTTCTTTATGACCTATTTTTAGGATCTCTATGACTCTGAAATGATAGTGTAAATGAAACTCACTAGAAAAGTTTCAAACATTGCTCCCTCAGTTGTACACAATTGCTTGAATTACATCACTGCATGATTACTACTATTGTGTTTACTTTGGAGTTAACGATGTACCATTTCTTCTCTGTGTTACCTATGCTAAATTATCAGTTATTATCACACACCTGATTTTCTGTAATCAGTCTTTTTCTCGTACAGTTGTTTTTGTTATTTAAGCTAAAAAGAGGGAAAATTTTTCCTAGACAGCAGCAAAGCAGCAAGTGTTTAGAAACAATCCCTTCTGCCTGCACAGATTCAAATCCTGGCTCTCCAATTCCCCATAGACAGGTGCCTAACTCTAACCAGCGACACTCTTCTTCCCTCCACAAACTCCCTCCACCTTTTCCTTTCTTCTTCTGGTAATAGGATGAGTATTAATAACATCTATCCTATAGGATGAATGTGAGGAACAAACCGAGATCATACAGGTAAGAAATTAACCCAGTGCCTGGCACACAAGAAGTGTTCAATGACTGTTGTCTATTTTACAGCTCAAGAACACCATTCTTAGTAAGTTGTAGTAGTAGCAACATATGACAGCTTGGTCCCAGGAATTTTATTGTAATAAAGCACGTGTACCTCTTCAGGGCATCCACTGTCCACCCAATCCTGCCGATGGCGATCAAATCCACTGGAACATCTTCCAAGATCCCATTGTAGTTCAGCAAAGAAAGTACAAGATGGAGGATGGGGAAGAGAAATTGAGAGAGAAAGATTGGTAAATAGTTGTTGCTGAAAATGTCAGTGTAGCATTTTCTTCTGCAGAGCTGGTAACTGGAGAAGTTACATTTGGAGTGGTGCTGACTTACCAGTCATCATTGATGCCTCCGTTGTCCCACTGTTAGGGTCACACATGGAGACACATGGCAGAGACTGACTACACAGTAGAGAATGTCTAGATTTCTGCACAAAGCTAAGACCAACTGCTAGTCCATAAGTTGATTTTGTTCCTTCTCATATTTTCTTTTGCTTGTTAAAACAAATTAATAGAGACAACATTTTCACAGGAATCATTTTCTCGAGATGGCTATTTATTTATTTATTTATTTATTTATTTAAAGACCAACTATCCCACCAACTCTTTCTCTGTCATGCTTTACAGGGATTTCAAAGAGCTCCTGGAAGATAACTACTAAACTCAGGCATCTTCTGCCTGATGACAGCATTGGCTTATGTGACCATCTAGACTGACAGTGATTTATTATGAAAGCTCATGTAATTCACCTGGATCCCAGGGCCATGATGTATCAGTTTGACCTCCAGGGGAGCATGAGACTCAGAGATGAGTCAGGACAGCCACGGGAATTTTCCACGTCTGTGTGAATGACCGTCATTGAAACCATGGGCACAAGGCCTAGGCCAGTGTCTGTGGTTGGCAAGCACATGACATTGCTGGGGGAATTAGTGCTGTCTAATTTTTCTTGCTGGGAGGTGGCAGCTGGAAGCCTGTCCTGGAGTTTGTGCTATGTGTTTTTTACCTTTGCTAATTTTAATTTATCTTTTTCTGTAATAAATGGACACTTTTAGGATAGCAGCTTTTCCAAATTTTATGAGTCCTTTATGTGCGTAGTTGGACCTGTGTGTGTTCTTGGGGATCCTCAATAACACGCTAGGGAGCACATGGCTAACAAGATTTTTTCATACTCCTTTCTTTGACTGGAATAATTTGTCTTCACTACCTACCCTGATACAGCCCATTCATTCTCATGACCAGAAATTACTGCTGTTAGCACATTCTGACGAAGCTTCAGAATTACTGTGATCATATCATTACTATCGAACTTTTCTCCTTTATATAGTATCTCTTAATGACCAAACTTGATGGAAACAAAGTTAGGGTCAATGTTTTATACTGATCACATCTAGTATATCTGACACATGATAAGTTAGAAATTAAAAATATTTTCGGTCAATCTATTAAAATGAAAGATTTACATTGTACCTTAATATTATACACACATATACATTTATATATAATATCTAAGAATTCATATTAATGTATATCAATCTGATGGACATTTATTTACTTTTGAAAATGGAAGACATTCAGTTTTGGGGGGTTATATTCCTTATAGGGCTAACAGTTTTACTTTTTTTCCCCCTTCACTTGTTTTGCAGAGTCCACCTAATGGCTTTTTCTAAGAGTTCTAGCTAAAGATGCTAGGATTCTTCCATACACTATGGCATGAAAGAGCATAATTTAATTCAAAGGGAATGTGAAAACAACCCTACTGTCAACCAAGAAAACCATATCTGTCATTCTCTCCAGACATGACCCATTGAAGCTCAGCTATTTTATGCCTACCATCTGTGTTGAGCAAGTTTAAGTGTGGAATAAATGCCAGCGTGTGACTTGGCACTTTAGCTTCAAGAATCCCCAGTTGGCTCGAACCATTTCTGCTCACCCAGTGATATTCTGATGTGTGATGTCTATTTAACTTCAGGTCAGTTATGTGACTGTTTTCTCCTTTTCTTTGAAGTCTGTGTAAATATTCAGGAATGGACTTTTGGAAGGTGTGAATGTATCAATTTTCTACCAAGAAAAATTTGAGGGGTGTCACTTGACCGCACGTATTTGAAATGAACTTTTTAAAAATATAGTTTGTCTTCACTTCCTCTATTCCAGATGTACCAAAAACCAGTGAAATTTATAAACTTGTATCTCATATTATAATGATACAGTAGCAGATCTTTAATTTGTGTGCTACTGAAAGCTTATCTTAGAAAAATTAGCTGCTTAAATTGTTAAAGTAGTCCCAGGATAAAGTACAGACGTATTGCAGTTTCCTTGATTCATTAAACAATCTCTCAGTTGTATTGTGTGAAATTAAGTTCTACTGGAAATATGTGAGTCAGTTAAGTCCTTCACTCATTTATTTACTCCTAATTGATTCTCTATTAATTTATCTGTAGTTTACTAATAGTGAGGACAGAAGGGACTGAGAATGCCAAAAATTTGGTTTGAAATCTCATATTCTTGGACCTAAGTTTCTTAAAAATGAATAAAACTGGATTCTAACTTTTCAGCATTTCTTATAATTCAGAAATCTAAATAGCACCCAGAGCAATTATGAGCAAAAGTGTGTGTGTGTGTGTGTGTGTGTGATACATAGATTATTTTGAATGCCACTTTCTTGTTATTTCTGAATTCTAAATAAAGAAAAAGTCAACTGAGCTGGGAACATGTTCTTGTCTCCTCTCAGCTGTTGTTTTATTATTTGTGTATTGGTTTAAACCCAGTGACATTAAGCATGTCACGCTTCAGCGTGCTGATTTCTCAACATTTGTTTCTTTTTTTTTTCTTTAAATTTTTTTTTTTTAATCGGTACCAGGGATCAAACTCACAACTGCCTGCTTGCAAGGCAGGCGCTTATGCCGCTGAGCTAAATCCCAGCCCCTTCTCAACATTTGTAACAGTGATGCACAAAGAGCCTCTTCCCACTGGGATTCCCTGGGATACTGACTGAAATGCTGCTCTTGGATTTGAGTATGATTCACTTTTCATTATGAAGTAGCATCTCTGATGATTCTCACCACACTGAAATTAGAATACCACTGACATCTTGGAAGGTGAAATCAGGCCTCTCGGCTTCTCCTCGGCCCATTTGCCCCTTCTTATGCTCTTTCTCTTCCAAGAACAGCAGTTTTCCTGCCCTTCTTGAGCACATTATGCTCTTTCACAACTTTGCCTTTGAACACTCTGTTACATGTCTGGAATCCCCAATTAGTAAACTCTGTTCAACTCAAGCCTAGCCTCCTCCCAGCACCGTCTCTGTTTCCTCTCCCAGGTAGAGTTAGAAACTATTGCTCAGACTTGCCCCATCCCAGTAGCAATTCCAGTTATTATACTATAACTGGTTGCCTTTGAGTTTATCTTTGAGGCTTTCTAAAGAACATGGTAAAAAGTAAAGCACTTTTGTTATAATTTTGTCTTGGGCACAAAACAGGCTTCTGACTCAGGAAAGGTATTTTTCCTTTTTTACTTAAAAAATTTTATCTTAATTTATGACAGAGTAGAAATTTGTATATTTTTATGTGGTATAACATGGTATTACAACATATATATACTCAATGTGAAATGATAAAATTAACCTAATTAATATGTCTATCAATGCAGATTTTTTTGTTGTAAGAATATTTAAAATTTACTTTCTCAGTATCTTTGAAACACATAACACAGTATTATTAGTCTCCACCTTGTGAATAGAATATAAAAAGTTAACCCTCCTATCTAACTAGAACCGTTAACTTTACATTAGTTTTCCTTTCTAAGTTGTTTTTCTCATCTGTAAAATGAAGTGGGAGGGGTATATAACAATTAGAAGTACAGTGATACACAGGAAAGGTTCGGTAAATGTTAGCTCTTTTTAATAGCTTGGTCACATCTTTGTAGTAGGCATGTAGCAAAGTTGATAACTGTAGAAAAATGAGTGAGATTTCAAAATAAATACAAGATTTAGAAAATATTTAGGGATTTATTCTGTGTATGTTAATGTGAGAAGTTTTAGAATATAAATTCCTTCTATTTAGGAACTTGATTTTTAGAATCTTATGAGAAACAAACCTAAATTTCTCTCACATTAGAGCCAAATCTTTAATTAACATTTATATGCAGATAGGAATTGTGTAACTTTGTAAATATTCCTCAAACATTAAATTGAAAAAAAGTCTGAGTGCCTAACTACAATAGATTCTCAATGTTTTTATTTTCAAATTATTCTACCCTACCTAATTGCAAAACAAATGGTCAGAGGACTGTTCTTCAAATAAATTCTAATCTGCTCTGCATTTCAATGAGGTGTTGATTTTAAAGCCCCCAAAGAACATGTTAAGTGAACCTCACTAAATAATGCTGCTTGGAAATAATATTCTCCATGCTTGCAACATCTGTCAAATCAAGAAACAAGAGTATAAAATTTATCTCAGTTTTCCAGAAAATGTTTCGGAAATAGGACTACTACTTTTGCAAGAGTAACATATTTGGATGAAGGAAGTGGATTAAAACATATGCACAAGTGATAAATAAGGAATGCAGATAAATCGATCAAAAACCTATTATAGAGGCAATATTGCAGGATAAATTAGAAAACTTTACCTCTTTACAGCATGTAAGAATGTGAAGCATGCTTTGACTCCAATATAGAATTACTTAAATTACTTTGGAATAAATTATAGTAAGAAACATATTTAATATTAAGTGCTTAAACATTAAAGTTCAGCTTTGTGTATGCACTGAAGTGAAAAAACATATTCATTTCACTGTGCTTTTTATTTTTGTTGTTCTTTTCTCTAAAGAGTCATCCACATAAAGCACAGATGTATTTTCTGTTCTACTCTATTTTGTAAAATGCAAGTTGTAACCCACAGGAAATTAATATGATCTTCCCAAATCACAACCCTCACTCTGAAAAATACCATCTCATAAATAGTTTAAGTGTTAATATAGTGATCCTTTAAATAGCAATGCCTGGTTTTAAAATAACAATGTTAATAAAAATTTAGAGTATTGTAAAAACAAACATAGGTACAACCAATGCCAAGATATTGTTGGATTTGTTTTCCACCCTATCATATTATATTTTTATTTATATGTATATATCAATCAAATATGACAACTTACTTTTCCATAATTAATGTAAGAACCTAGGCATTTTTATGTTCACAAACATCTTTTAGGAAGTAATTGTTAATGACAGCATATATGTCATTAAATGGTTTTATAAGTATGTTGAAACTCTATAGACACTACCTATGTATTTTAATTGTTATAATCCCTTTTAAATTTAAAATTCATCCCTTTCACTTCTAAAATTTTTTCTATTTTATTTCAGTAGACTTTTTAAAAAGATTTCATGAACTAAGAGTGCTCAATATCTTGTTTGTCAGAAATTTGGGCCTTAATTCCAACAGTGAATTTTTTCCTGGCCTACAGCAGGACATATTTTTACATAGCAAAAGTTTTCAACTTTTTAAGATGTATTTCTTTGATTTTGTTTTTTCTTTTGCTAAGAAAATCCTCCTTTTCCTTGGCACTAAATATTTACTATATTCTATCTTGTGAGTCCATTAATTAATTTTTTATTTATTTTTTTAAATGCTTTCAAATGTATTTTGTCATATGGCTGAAAGAACAAAAGTTTAAAATACGTATTTCTTTGACGTACATAACTAAGAGTACCAGGTCATTTGTTAAATAATGCCTAGGAGTTTAAGTCTTCTATGATTGATTTTATCTTTAACTTTTTCTTGAACAGTTTCACTTTCTCCTCTGTGATTTTTTATAATCGCATTCTAATGTTCCAAATAATAATCCCATTGTCTGTTTTATAGAATTGATGTGGAAATAAGTGACATCTTAATGCATTCTTGCTTTCTAGGCATTGAAATGTTTACTCAAGTAGCAGTCTAAGTACCTTACCAAATTTTCATTGTTTTTAAATATGGTTTCTACAGGTTAGTAAGTCTGTAAGTGGTTGTTTACCTATTTTACTATTATTAAGGATTATTTCATTTTTTATACTATTTGTGACATAGAAAAGTATTGACTTGTATAATTCTTTTTAATTGGTTCTTTATTCTCAAGTAATTTTTGTTTTTCTATTTCTAAAATCATATCTCGCATTTTTGGTTTCTATACTGTGTGTGTAATAACTAAAATCATAGAATTATGTGACATAATAATGGTGATAACATCCATGCTTTTTTCCGTATTTTAATGGCATGCCCTGGGGCTTCTGTGTTCAGTATATCTTTATGTTGTTGTGAAACAATATTTATTATTACATGTAATCAGTATTTGTAAATCTATGTCTGCTAACATTTTTTTCCATAGGAAATAGTACTGCATTTTATCAAATAATTTTCCAACTATCAAGACACCAAATAATCTTCAGCACATTTTTATTAATCACATTAATAGATTTCTTTAAAGTTTATTTGTATTGATGGGATAAATGTACTATTTGAGCATTTTTAATTATCTTAACTCTCAGTTTGATTTTTAATGATGAGATTGTGATATTCTATACTTAAAAATGATACAAAATATTTATAAGTAATCTACATCATACCTAATGGGAAAAGCTGAATTCTATGGTTAGCAAAAACATGTAATAGCTATTCACTCCTTCTAATAATCTTCCATTAAGTTCACAGGTCCTAGCTTGCTGAGAGAAACTTTATTGTCTAATAGAAACTTTGTATTTGGAGACATGAACCAAAGGTTCGGCTCACTAAGAGTTATTACCACTTAAAAATAGTTCTTTGTTGATGAATCTTATATATGACTTTGGCAACTAACTAGCACATGTCTGAAAATCTGTTTTAACAATGTTGGTCTTTATTTATGAATGAATTTTAATTTCTTCTATAGAAATATTATAGTTCTTCAAAGATAAATGATAATCAGGTTAAAATATGGCTATTGAAGTAAGACTAAGAATTTATAAATAGGCAGCTATTCATGCTTCTTTAAATTATGTACATATGAATAAAATGCTTCATATTTTCATTTTAGAAAAGGTTACACTTACAGGTATATTATTTGTAAGAATGAAATTAATTATCTTTGTATCTATTAGCATAAGATAAAGAAGTAAGCTTTCCATTTAAAAATCCTGCTATTTTGCATACTTCTAGAGTCTTTGTGTGAGTAGCATGCAAACCTATAAAAAATTAAGAAGCAGAGCAACTTGCATGGCATTTAAAAAAGGAATCTTTTATTTTCAGACTTGACTTCTTTTCCAAGTTCAGCCACTAAGAACAGTGAAGCTTCTAGCTTTGAGTTAATAATTACCAACTTGATTAATAGTTTTTAACATGCTACTGGGTATTTTCAGGTTTTAAAAAATCTGCTTCATTTAATATGACCATCGGAAGAATAAGAAAGGAAAAAAGTGGAGGGCACTGACATTAGTTTGAACTTATAAAAGTTGACCTGAAATTTGTTCAACAGCTATCAGTTATGTATTTATCAAGCCAACTTAGCAATGCTCCTTGAAGTTATTACCATTTGACTATTGCAAAAATTTGAGGCATACTACTCAGTGGAAAGAATTGCATACATAAAATTAGGGTCAACCTTTGGATTTGCTATCTATTGTGATCAGCACAAATTCTTAGAGATTCAGTTTGTATAAGATGGAGATTGCAAAATCTATCTTTGCTGGGGTTTGGTGAAGATTAAATGACACCTATAAATGAAGCACTGTTTTGGTGTGCAGCATAGTAAGTGCTCAGTAAATTCAAGTTATTGCATAATTTTGTACCCTTAATGTCACCTATCACAGGTCATAAAATGCCTATTGAAAAAAATATACTGTAACCTGAGTCATAAAGAAAAATCGACATCATATCTTCCAAGTCCTGACGAAGATTTTAGCTTCCTTCACCACAGCACTCAAGGTTATAAAACAGAAAAGTGAACTCTTTAATCTTTGAGAATCTAAGTTTCTTGCCAGCACCCAAGTTTGCTATCTTTGTCCAACAGAATTGAGAGCTGAGTCTTCAAGGACAGAAGGAAAAACTATTCCTACCATGCCTGAGCCACCTGAGTATACGCCGAGTAAAAAAATAAACTAATGGAAGTTTCAGGATTTCATTTTGTTAAACATCCTTTTAAAAAATTCTTGACTTTACACCGTTTTATATGTAAATAGCATCTTGAAATACATAAAGGTAAACGGGGAGAGCTATAACTTTTAGTTTGCTGTTAGTCTACAAAAAGAAATCTAAAATCTTGGGGCTTTAGATGTGCTGTGCTTCTATAAAATGCTATCCTTTTGCTCATGAATTTTTATTCTGTGGTGATCAGATTCATGGCTTCCGCTTTTGGAGCTCTCTTCCTCAAGAGCATCAACAATGCATGAATCAACTCACCCTTGTCCTGCCATGATAGCCAAGTAAGACTCTGGTGAGGAATGAGAAATCCCTCTGCAGAGATGTTTATCTCATCAGAGAAAGGTCTCTCCTCTAATTTACTATTTTACTATAAATAAGTCTCTGAATTTTATTTGGAAAGTTGGGACTGAGAAATGGAAAAAAGGTGCTACTTATAGCTTCTCAGGATGAAACCTGAAGTTTTCCTTGTTTCTATTTTGAACCATGAACATTTAGAAAAGGACCATTCAGGAATACAATAGACCATTACCACTGCTGCCATCTCTTTAGGAAGAGTGACCAATAAATGGCCTCGACAAATTAGTATCATTGTCTGCCTCCAACTGCAGACATTTTTTAGGAGACAAAGTGTTCCTAATCGCAGTTGATGTGGATTTTTGGAAATGATGTACACAAAGAATGACAGTTAGTACTTTTCTATCAGGAAGACATGCATGAATGACTGACGTTGGAGCTAAGTCCAGAGTTCTGGGTGTAGCTCTCCAGAAGTCCCTACTCTAGTGGTTCAGGTGGAAATAGAAGTGAAAGGCTAAACCCGAGACAGCACCTGTCCACAGAACATACCCAAGGCAATCTAACTGGAATTGTATATATTTGGACTTCTTTTCATAAAAATATTTCTCCTTCTTAAGAAATAAAAATTGAGAAACTATTTCATTAAATCATTTCTATACTTTGTCATATTGTAATCCAAGATTTTTATCATTTTATCTTATAGTGCATTAAATCTTTCAGACACATACTATTATGATTAGCTCATTTAGAATATAGTATTGACAGACACTATGAGAAGCAACATTTTCTTTCTGTCTTTAGAAAACATAAGATGAGGTAGTATAAAGTCTGATAATAATAATGAAGTGAATCTTAAGATCACCAGCAGTCTAGAATTTAAAATATTTTTGCTCAGACTTTTTGATACTGCACTTCCACATCTTTCAAGAGATATTATATTTGTGAGATAATTTTTATAAGATCTAGATTAAATTAAAATAAAATTCTATACATGCATGGTAGTCCATATTAGATTCATTAAACATTCAAGATGAAACTTAGTAGTTATCCTTTTTTAACAGTTTATTGTGATCAAAAGCACTATGCTCTTTAATTTATATTTAGAATTCATAGTGAGCTTAGTTTTAGCTTCTAAATATGTAAAAATAATTATCTGAAGTAGAAATAAATTTATATTGATGGAAAAACTTCTAAAACTTACAGAGCTTGCCATACTGTTATTAAGATGATTTCTTTACTATTTAAAACCTTTATGCTTAAGAATACTACATACATATAAATGTGACATATATGTTTTGTGTGTGTGTGTGTGCTGCTGGGTTCACTTAGCCTCTTGAATTCTAGGTTGTAAAAGCAATGCTTAAAAAAATAAAATGATACTGGGGCTGGGAATGCTGCACAGTGACAGACACTTGCTAAAACATGTATGATGTCCTAAGTTTGTGTCTCAGCTGTGCTCTTCCTCCAAAAAAGTGACTTTTAGAACATAAAAAATCGGCTTCCATTTGAACTCTTGGTAATGCTCTCTTCATCTTGAATCTGTCAGTTCACTTGGAAGGTTCCTGAGATTGCACCAGGCTCAGTTGCCCAGGTCCCTGTGTAGATTACCAACAATACATCAGTAAATCCATTCCATCATTCCACTTTAGGAAAAGTTGCTAGTTATAAAGCAGTGTGTTCTTCCATATTTCCTGGCTTTATTCTGCATCACATTTCTCAGGCATAGAAAGTATCAAATTACTAAATGCTAATTCTATTAGAGCTTTATACAGCTCATGTGTACCAATGTTCTATGTCTTATTAAAGACAGCAAAAAAGGATTTTAAGAATTTGGGCAGGAAGCAATTTTCTGCTTCATGAAATACAGTTAATGTCACCTTATGTTAACAGAAGCATTCTTGGCTATGTGGTTTTGCTTCAGACTTGTTTTCAATGAAATTGACTTAATATTGTGGAGCATAACCCTTTAATCAACATAGAAAAGATGTTTCCAGCAAAGGTTACAGAAGCATACATTGAATGCATACAACTACCTGAATCTTCATGCTACTACCTCAGCTCTCAGCACCTAATAATTTAATGCCCTCGAAATATCTTTCACTATTCATCTGCAAACCTTGTTGTTTCAGCTTGAAGTGGTCCTTCTGTTTTTTGTTTTTTTTTTTTTGGTATCCTCTTTAAGTAATACTCATTAAAATCGTTAATTTAGCCCAATATTCCTGTTTGTTGCACTGAACCTCTTATAATCAGAGCTAAAAATTTCCCCAAAATAATTTGCTGTGAATAAGATTTTACTTTTCTCCCCCACTAATTGACACACTTGTTATATGTTCTTCATTTATTTGGCAAACTTCTCTAAAGGTCTAGACAGTAAATATTCTGGGCTTCTGAGCCTATGCTCTCTGTCACAAGAATTTTATGGTGGAACATGATTGTGCTATCCTAGATATTTCAGTTTGACTTTATTTCTGAACACTCCAATGTAGTGTAAACCAGAACAGGAGGACAATAAGAATAGCAGAATGAGGTTTGGTAGAGTGACTGAATTATTTTCAGGGTACACAGCCCATTTTTGAGAGGGAAAGGTGGTATGGATGGGAACTTGGTCAACAAGCAAAGAAAGACAGGCCTCTTCCAGGAGAATGAACAGGTGTGCGTTTAGGGGAAGGACCTGAATCTCACTTCACAGACAACACTGGTTTCTTCACTAATCTTTGTGTTCTCAGGTTCAGTAAATCTTTGTGGTCAAGTTTTTTTATATATTTATCTCCTACTATGTGTTCCTTCCTGTTTGTGTTGTTACTTCAGATCATCCAGGTTGATCATCAGTCATATTTCAAGTGTCTGAAGAATTTTGAGCCTATTTCTTTAAAGTTTAGATTAGATCTTTGGAGGGAGGAGCAGGAGAAGGGTGGGAAAGGGACTGAAAAAATAATTAAGATGAGTTATATCTTAGTTATATCTTGAGTTATATCTGAGTACCAACTCTTGACAGCGAATGCAATCATTGTGGATTGCAAAAGCAGAGTAATAAAAACTAAAAGTTAAACAATAAAATGTAGATCAAAGATTATTTTTTTATCATAGACCACTTGCATGGGTCTAAGAGGTTGATGCAAAGGAGAATTTACTCTCCAGTTCCTGATAGAGAGGTAGGAAATAACACAGAACAAAGCAAAGATGCAGTACTCCTACACACAATGAGTTCTTCATACAGTCTTTTTGCTGAATGTCATTTTAACTGATTATTCACAAAATCTTGGTTTTTTTTTTTGCCAAGAGAAAGCTGTGTTATTTTTATTGCTTGGCCTAATTCATGATTTTCATTTTTTTCTATGAAAACTATTTTGCCAATACAATGTATATTGTATGAGCATAACCACAAGTGTAGTTAAAAGAACTTTTATATGTATCTCATACAAAAAGTCATTCAGATAAGTTGTGAATGGAGATTCCTGTCAATAAGCCAATAACAACTCTTTGGAAAAGGTCAGGGAGGGTCTTCATTTGTACCCCTGAGGGATACCTACTGCTTAGGGTTACTTACTCAGTTTATTCTCATTCTTAACAGAGCTACATGTGTCAACAGTTCAACCCTAGTGTTGATTGTTTTCATCTCTCCAAAGATTCAGTCTATATAATTTAAAAAACATTACATCTTAACTCCGCCAAATACTAATTTTATTACCTTGGGTTTGTATGCTTGTAAACCTTTCAAAGTCTCCTTTACATGGTTTATAAAAGAGGGATCCTAATATCTCTTCCTGTGATCACAAAGAATGAATGCAAGAACAGAAAGAATCAACGTTAGTGACAGGAAATGTGTTCATGTGACACCTGGCAAGTAGTAAATACAGAATAAAAGTTATTATAATTATTGTGTTTTTGGGCACCCCCCCATCCTTCAAATAATCTTCCTATTCTTTCTTTCAAAGCTCTTGGGATAATCAGCAGCAGCAGCAGCAGCAGAAGAAAATTTGGGCACTGATAAAATACACTTATAAGTTAGTTAAAGTGTGGAGGAGGCATAGGTTAATTTTGATCAGGGCTGGGTCAATACTGAGCATTTTTCTCATGTAAAACACATTATATTAAGAATATAAAAACCTGCGTATTTTTAGAGAACCTATCATTAGAAATAGTTATACTCAAAGCTATGATTCATAGAATAGTTATACCTTGTGTATGAACTGTCATTGAAGGAAGAATTTAAGAGCAGAGATAGCTTTCTAGGAAGGAAAAATAAAATGAGTCTCACTAATCTAGACTCTGCCAATCCCTTTCTATAAAATTGCAGAAAAAATTACTGGAATGCTAGTATTCATGTAACCTTCAGGTTTCATTTTTGTCTGGAATTAACTTTATTTTTGCTTGCCCTGATAATGTAATTGGGTTGGTCAGGCTGACCTGCAACTACATGAAGAGTTACAATTTTATAACAGTAGTACTAACAAAACAATGGGATTATTGTGTGCATTGTTGATTACTGCATTTCTTGTACTTTTCCATGAATGACAGAATTAGAATTCCTGAAATAATTAATTTCTTCTAAATTATTGGCAGCCCTTTTTAATTGGTAAAATTGCACCTCTGACTCAGGGTTTGACTGCAAATAAGCTCTTTAGTATTGAAAAATAGCATGAAACTAAAATATAGTTAGCAGTGTGTTTATATCAGAAAACGAGACTGTCATGTTTTAACATTTCTGGAGAATAGATTTTTTACAAAATGTGAAAACCAAAAATTATTCCAATGGCATTTTAATAATTTTCTTACAAAAATATTGAAAGCATTGGCTCGAGTATGAACATACTGTCTTTTGCATGCCTTTTGCTAGTTTAACACTATAATTCCAGCAAAAATAAACCACAAACTACTTTTATTGAATCTTTTAATTTACCTTCATATCAGCTTTGTTAATAAAAGTTTGTCAATCTAAGGTTCTCCCAAATAGTCCATACTAATGTTAGTCTTTTTTTAAAAAAAAACAACTATTAATTTTGCTCATTTTAAAATTTTTATTTCCTTGTCTTTTAAGGATTATACCTTTTACTCATAATGATTTGGCACCTACTGTTTTTAAGATGATCAAATTCAATTTAATTCTTGGAAAATTAACTTTTAATTATTTCAGAATAGCTCATTATTTATTGGTCAAAGTAAACAAAGGAAATGGAATTTATAAATCACCATTAAAATACTCCAGCTTTAGACATTCTATGTATGTGTGTGAGATTAAAGTTGTTGAAGTCTAGCTTCCTAAATTATAGTCATATAAAATGTAGCTACCATAGTTGGGTAAAGCATTAACAAAACTTTAGAATCAGTTGAATAATCTTGAAAAAGCTGTTATAAACATATGTGATTCTATAGATTTCATCCATACTTTGCCAATTGGCATTGAAATGGAAAGTAAGTACAGCATTCATCGACAGTAAAAAAGAATGTCTTAATATTTCAAGTGGGGCTTGGTTACCAGAAGACTTGGCACAAGCATCTATTTCTCTATAGAGTTTGGAAAAAAGAAAAGTAGTTTTATTCTATGTCCCTCCCTAGAGGCTGGCACATGTGCCAATGGACAAAAAGAGAAAGAACAAAATATAAAATAGATTTTAGATATCTAGAAACATACACAATTTAATACCATTTCTCTGAAAAAAATTGCATGCATTTTATATCCAAAATACTATTCAATGAAATCCTATCTTTCTAGAGGAAAGTGTTGGTAATAAAAGTTAACTTTTCAGAAGCATACACTTTTTATCATTGATAAACAGATTCATATTTTGTATTTTAAACTTGCTATTCAATTTATACACTGAAAATAGTAGCACTTTTGTCTACTACAGTGTTACTATTCAGTGATTCTGATAAGCAAATAGAAGTGATTTCATCTTGAGAGAAAGTCAACATATTGGAACATGGATTAATAAAAGACTGTGAAACTCTTGCTTCAGAAATTAGATGCCTTTGTAAACCAAACCTTATCTTCTTCCAATTCATTAGAATAAACCTAAGCCTATAATAAATTTTGGATCAGGATTCTTTGATTCCTAAATTTCGTCAATTTATTAGGTACAGACTTCACACCTAATCACCAAAGCCAATGAGTTTCTTTATGCACATTGTTTAAATGTTTATATAGTCTACAGGTATGAACTCAGACTGTATGTCAAAAGCATTGGGTCAAGATAAGAAAGTACAATTGAATGAGCACAACTACATTTACTCTAACTACTGATGCATTTTTATTTACAAATTTTTTTCTTGGCCATATATTCCAGCAGTGTCTGTCTGTCTCATCATACAACTGTGGCTTCCTGACTCCTTTTAATCCTAAAGTCTTGGACTAAATTTAACATCATAATTGAATTACCTAGACATTCCCTCAAGGATGACAATGGAGTTTTTTTCCGTGCTCAAGGCCTAGATTCTGCAGTGAATAAAATTATAAAATCATGCAGTTTTAATATGCTTAGCATTTCCTTAGTACTGTAGTTCCCAGGAGCCTACACATTGCCTCTTACTAAACCTTGTTCTTCCTATTATGTCTAAACAAACTGTGGGCCTTTGACTAACCTTAGATAAAATTATTTTTAGAATCTTAAGATATGAAAAATACGACCTCCTTAAGAACGGGCATCACACTACATAGTGCATATGGGGCCACTTGTAGAAAGGAGAAGAGGTATTCATATCCCTCTGGTACTCTTATTCAGAACCACAAGATTACTGGCTGGGGAAAGGTTGGATCAGCCCCATAATTTAAGTTCTCTGCATCCCTATCTCTTTCCATAAGCTTAGGTACTTTAATTTTTGTACGCTAAATGAGCCAATGATATAAGTACATTCTACTTTGAACAATTAGCTGTGCTTTTCTTTCATTTTTAATTAATTTTGATTCATAACACACTTCACATTGTTAATGAATTGTCAATATTTCTGATTTTAAATTTTCCAAAATTTTTAAAGTATATATGGTCTTTTCTGTTTTTTAGTTTTTGCAAATCAATATAATTTATTCATTGAAAAATAATAACTACTGCCAGGTACATTCAAGGAAATGTAATAGAATTAGAAAGTTTAAAAATAGAGGAGTTATTAGAAAACATCAACTTTCTATTATCTTCTACTTCTTATTAAATATATGTGTCATATCACTAGTCTCTTAAAACACAGTTTATATTTGCCTATTTACAGGAATGTGTGCACTGTATTTATAACTTGAATAGATGGAATCATTGAATATATTTATCTCCAGAGTTTAGCTTGAAGAAAATATACAGATTAAGCAACACTTTTAAAGTGAGAAATCAAAGGATGAACAACACAATATAAAGCAAGTGTGTGGCAGGCTTAATGGTAAACGTTGACATTTTTCTACCATTTCTCAGTTCCTTCCTACAGCAATTTGGTTGACAATGACAGCGCCAATAAAATAGCAATTAGGATCCTTAGGAAAGCAGAAATCTCTGGTACAGTTATCTGCATAATTTAGTCTAACTTCATATTTTGGATATTTATTTTAGGCCAGGCATAGTGTGGGATACTATCAGAGATGCAAAAATGTGCAAGATTGCATTTCTACTCTTAAAGAAACTTATATTCCCCTTTTTTCCCCCTTTGCTGGTTTCTCCCTGCCATCAACTCCAGGTGGCAACAAATTCAAGTCATACAAGAGTCCCTAACAAAAAGCTACACATACCATTTCTCCCTTGATATTTTTGTTAGTTTCTCATACAATTTTTTAGAGGGATTCTTTGTGTATAAAAACATACATGTACATGTATATGTACATGTACGCTATTTTTAAAATAATTTCAGGTAATGGAAAATTAGCATCATGCCTTGTTATGCTACACCACAGAGCCAGTGTCTGGAAACTCAGGTTATTTTCAATTTATACTCTCCCCATAGCTGATTTCATTCAGTCCCATGAATTAAAACTCCATCTATATGATAATGACTCTCCAATCTGAACCACTAACCAAATCTCTGCCTGAAATTTCTGGTTTATATATCCCTACTTCTTCACATTTCCACTTGAAGGCTGACAAGCATCTCAGACCTAACTTGTCCTAAACCAAAGTCTTTCTCCCCAATTCCAGTCTCTGTTTCATGTGCCATCTTCCCTATCTAAAAAACAAAACAAAACAAGGACTGCCATCCATCAAGATATTTTAATAAACATCTTAAAATATATTCTTATCTTACCCTTTTCCTTAACTTCTAATATATTAGTAAGTAATCTGTCTCCTTCCAGCTTTCATGATCCCCATGATGATCACCCAGGTCCATGCCCTGCTGGGAGCCACTGAAACTGGAAATGGAACACACGTCCAGGGCTGCTGCATGGCTGGGGCAAGATAAGGACTGAGGACACCTCGTTCCAACTCCAATTAACTAAATAAAGACTGTAGCTGCAGACATTTCACCCCTGTAGTGAAATGCAACATGGGGATCTTCTCCTAAGATACTTCTCTTGTTAACATAATTTGTTACTTGCAAAGTTCTTGAACCATTCCCAAGGTCTGTTCAATTTCTTGTATTTTCCACTCTAACCCCCTAAATAAATATGGGCTATCCAGAGAAATCCCCTGTCTTAGCCACCAGAGTCTCCAAACTCTGCAGAGGGTTTTGATCCTCTTGGAGCCCTAAAATCATACCACTTATCTCACTGATTTAAATCTTCATCATACACTCATTTGGGAGACTGGATATCTAGGTCAGATCCTCGATAGGCTCCGAAGTGTTAATACTATACTCCCTAACATCTTCTTGTTTTTCATTTCAACCTACCTCATCCAAATGGTCAAATAAATCTATTCTAAAAACATAACAAAACCAATTCACTCTTACTGCTTACACTCTACAGTTGTAAATTGTATCACTCTACAATTTAAAGCCTTCCAATAGCCCAAGAACAAAACTCTTCCAGGTTTATCAGGACATTTGGGTTCCAGGCACTTTTTCAATCTTTCTGACCACATGTGATACTGTTATCTCTTTATGCCTAGTTCACGCCATGTCCAACTCATTGGACTTCTTTCCTTTCCTCTTCAGATTAAGCTGGTTCTACCACAGGGCTGGTGCACTTGCAGTTTTTGAAATGCCTCTTTGCTTTCTCTTTGGTACAAATAGCTCCCTATTATTTCAGATGTTTCATTGTTTCTTCCTCTCAGATGTCTTTCTCAGCCAACTAGTCCCCAGCCCATAAGCTCTTTCAGATTCAGCAGATCACTCATCACCCTCTGACTTTTTGGTTTAATTCTTAATCTACTTATTTTCTGGCTAAACTATTACAAGCTCTATGAATGCTGTGCCTGATTATGTCAATGCCTGGTATATGGTATGTGGGAGGTATTTAATCCATTGTTAACAAATACTTTACCAACCAAAGTGTATTTTTAATTAAAAAATTCACCTCTGGATGATGATGGCTGTGATGGTTAAAGTGGAGGGTCTCTGTGATTGGATTTGGGAGCCAGTGGGGTATTGATGGAACACATGTCTGAGTGTGTCTGGGTGAGTCTTGGAGGTGTGACCTTGGCCTTGTTTCTTCTCTTCACTGTTCTCATGCTCTGCTTCTTGGCTACCATGAACTAACAGGTCTCCCCTGCCATAATGTTTGTGGCCAAAAGCCATCTTGCGATGGACTGAATCTCCTTAAAAAATGAGGTAAATTAAGCCTCTCTTCCTTTACACTGTGAGTCTCAGGTATTGTGTGCAGAAATGTAAAAACTAATATATTGGCTGGTCAAACCAAGGACTCTTCAGAAGGACAAGTTTCCTTAAAATATATAGCATCAAAAAAAAAAAAAAAACAACTTGTCACTCTTAGCAAGTTTGCTATTTTTTTTTGCTAACATTGCCCTTTCATTTTCCTCACCATAGCTCTCATAACCACTAATTTTACTATGTATTTGATTCCTTAAAATCTATCTGTCCATATGAAATACGTAAGCCCCTTTAGATGAGTGATTTTGTCTGTTTACCTCTGCATGTGTGGCCTTGAATAGTAACTTGAACAGAAACATTCACAATTAGTTGTTGAAAGCGTGAAGACAAGATATAATTGAAAATGATTCAAGTCCTCTCAAGTTAAAATGAGGAAACATATTCTTACATAGAAAAATTGGGCAAAATGTTTTAAGTAAATATTTTTGATCACTTGATTATAGATTTCTTTATATGTTCTGATAACTCTAGTCATCTGAGACCTTGGGAAAGTCATTGCAAACATTTTACCTTAGTTTTGTTTGTTTGTTTATTTGTTTGTTTTGTGTTTTTTTGGGGGGAGGAGTTTAGACAGTCTCTTCCTATGTAGCTCAGGTTGGCCTCAAACTCAACAAAATTCTGCCTCAGGCTCTGCACCATCACACCTGCATTTTGCTTTAGATTTTGATCCCTAAAATATGAGAATTAAGAATATAAACAAACTAATTAAAATTATCTTATCTTTTCAGAGCAAGCTAAATTTCAGAGTTCAGTAATTACCGGCAACTGATTATTATTCAGGGATAAATGAGCACATAGGAGAAAGTAAGAACGGTGGGAGAAAACAATCAGAGGGGCAATTTTGTGCTGCTTAGAATAAGACTTCTCTTGTTTTGTCTATTTTTTAAATAAAAGCTCTAAAGTCTAGGGAAATAAAGTAAAGTTTAGATGCTTCTAAGTCTAAGGAGAAATTAATAAAATGCAATAGGGAAATTAAATTGAACAAAAGTGCAATGAGCCATAGTTAAGCCAATTAATTAAACAGATTTTGATACGTATATAACTGGGTTGCCAAAGAATTAAAAATAAATCCAAGATTTTAAATCAGTGCTTGATATTCAACAAAACACCAAACAATAATTTTCGGAAAACTTGTACTTGTTAAAGCAGTTTCTATGATGAATTCCTCCCATTTTTCCTATGAAACATCACCCTTTTTTTCTCCATTAATTGTAAAGAATCTGTGTTTTCAATGCTATGCAGAAGTCTTAGGAATACTGTGACTCTCTTTTACATTCTTCTAATGTTAATTTTCAAACTATGTAATGTGCTTCCAACATCAGTTATGAAAAGATTTGGTTTTTTCATAGTATATGTCTGCCACTTCACAGAAAGCAGTGAAGATTCCATTGCTTAATGCACCAGCAATCTAGCAAGTTTGAAGTGTAAAAGGTGAGCTAGCTATCAAGGCCAAAAGCTGGGAGTCACCTTGATCTAAGTTCAATTTGAAGTTTATTACTTGAGAGGCATGAAATCCTGTACAAACAACTTAGCTCTAATCAACCTTAGATTTTTTTTGACTGCAAAATTGCTGTTAAATGTAACATTTTAAAATTCCTCAGCAAACTGGTGGAGAAATTCCTTAACTGAATGGATGTGGCAACATATCCAACTTGTAAATATGTTTTGATTTCCAAAATCATTTATTTGAAAGTTCTAGCATGTATAGTCACCAAAAATATATATTAGAAAAACTGGTTAGAAAAATGGTTTTTAGATGAGTCTACCCAACCTTTACTTACCAGAACATTGTTTTCATCAAGAATTATCATAATGTGTGTTTTCCTTATTTTTCTCATTGCTAAGACAAAATACATGGCACCCAAATTTAAAGGATGGAAGGTTTCTCTTAGCTCCTAATTTGTGGTGGTTTCAGTCCTTTGTGAGCTGACTCAGAGGCAGGGCAGCACGGCACAAGAGAGACAGTCCATGGCAGGCCAGGTAGAAAAGCAGCAGTCATGAGCAGCATTGAAACAAGCCTTCCTTTCCCTTCTTTCCCATCCGGTTACAACCCTTTTGGGTGGCGCCACCCACACCCAGGTGGTCCTTCCCATTATCTGAATCCTTATCTACACATAGAACTATGCTAAACCAATTTAGATATCAATACACCCTTAATTCCAGTATCACATAACCAATCCAGTATCCAGTATTCAGTATCACAAACCTGTTTTCAAAAAGGACCACTTAGTGCATGAGGCTCTGAGAGGACATTTAGGTACAAGCCACAGTAGCGGTATCCTGGCTAAGATGTTCAACGTGTGGTATATTTTTTTTCCCTGGGGTTGCCTATCTTTTAACAGAGAAAGTCACTCATCGCAGAAACCCCTCAGTCTCAGAGAAATGTGATCAAAATTCCTCTGTCTGGAACCTAATTGTGATTTCTTCACTTCCCCATTTTCCCACAGTAATAGGTACACTTTTTGCTTATGGAGATAGAAAGACAAATCACTCATGGTACTTGCCCTTAAGCAAGCGGTAGTCTCTGAGAGGAGACACACGCACAAGTAACTGAAAGCCTTACTAGACATGGAGGTTTTCCTGGGAGGATGAGTACTGAACTTGACCCCGAAGTAGGTTTCAACAAGAGTGATGAGGACTTTCCACTTAACTGTTTTGGGCAATTTTTATTTCAGAGCTCAATGTTCCTTAAATTTATGCATTAAAATGCCATCTCTTTAGATTCCTGTTGGTTATATCTAATTGGATTTTGGATAACTTCTTTTTTTTTTTTGGTACCAGGTATTGAACTCACGGCCTTCCACTGAGCTAAATCCCCAGCTCCCTCTCTGATGCTTGTATAATCTTCATGAAATCCTAGCAAAATATAAATATAAGCAACCATCAATCTCTGATTTTATAACAGTTCCTCTCATTCTGGATATAGAACTAAGTTAAGATCTACCTTGAAAAAATTGCTGTCTGCTTGCTTTTTCATTATTCGAAAATCATTTCCCAAAGGAAACTACTGTTAAATTGCAAACAAAACTAAGGTTACCATAAATAATTTTGTTCTTGCCACAATATCATAGTGGTTCCCCTAAAATTAGCAAGTTAAAAATGTTTCCAGGGCTGCTGATGTAACTCAGTTGGGAGAGACATTACTTAGCATGCATGAGGCCCAGGGCACAATCTTTAAAAACATGGGAAATGCTTTTTTCTTCTTTTCTTTTCTTCATTTTTCCTAAAGCTTGTTATCAAATTATTGGCATTTTATTTTTTAGCCTTCAGTAACTCTTGATGTATTCCTGAACATAAGTTTCGCATGCAGCAGATGCTGCAGCCAGTAGAGAATAAGACGGTGACTGTTTATTGTCTTGGGAAATATATGCATGACTAAAAGCTCAGAATTCAGTTTTCCACCTAGTGAAGGAAACTGATTGTTCACAGACTTGGAAGGTGAGAAAGGGGCTTATTCCCAGACAAGCTGCAACTTGATCAGCTACAAGGACCACATCAACATTGTTTACTGTTATATTCTGAACATCCGGGACATAATCGATGTACGAAACAGCTTAACAGATAAGAAAATGCACTTATAAATCTTTATTTTTCAAACAAGATCAAAATAGTCTTAGGATTTACTTGAATGTTTTCTGAATCTACTAAGACTGCGCTTTCCTTTTCAGGAACAAAGCAGTTAATGGAATAGCTGGTTCCTCTCTACCTTAGCTCAGTTTGTAGTAATTTTTGAGAGCATTTGATGGATCTGTGCCTGTTCATCACTTTGGGTACCAGCAATCTACTCTCTCATATCTGTACTACTTATGACAATCAGTAAGCCTTTTTTTGGACACTGTAAATTATGCAGCTCAAGTGTCAAAGTCAATTAGGATGTGAGAATAAAATCACACCGTATATTTATGTAAAGGTCGGATAGTATCGATCATTGATAACAATTACGATCTTGACTACTAACCTTAGATATTACATGGGACTTTACTAAGCATGTAGATGAGATTATTATAATCCATCCTTGCTACTGAAAAGGTATCACATTCCAAGTTTTCCTTACAATATGGATCAAAATAATCAATTTAGATTTAGCAGCTATATCATGCAGGAAAAGCCCTGTTGAGAATTGTAAACTTTAAACAGATGAGGATTTTATGTACCATGAGAATTCTTAGCCATTTTGAGCACTCAGATAATGATCTTATTGAATATAAGGATTCTTGGGCATTTTCAGTACTCAGACAAGGAAGTATACTAAAATCCCAGTTACTGAGCCTCTTTTATCATTTAATCACAATATGGTGTTAATGTACAGTTAACATACACACTTCACATATGTTTCAATTAGAAGCAACATATTTTTGCAAATTTTAAACTTGTTTTATTATTCTTTTACCTTTGAAGTTTACTACACCAGCTGCAGTTGAAGCCAATCTGAGAGGACACACAAGGGCCACAACTGTTGAACTGGAGACAAGCTAGGAAACAGGACAGAACATACTCATTAACACTAATTAACAGCGTGGGGACAAAAGACCACTAACCAAAAAAAAAAAATAAAAAAAGCACCATCCATCTCTATATACACAATGGATCAAAATATTATGGATGCCAAACACAATTATAATTATATAACTAACACAATAATTACTGAACAGGTCAGATCATCAAACTTTCAAATCATGTTTTTGACTTAACTATGTGCATATATTAACTTACTAGGTAATGGGGTCATCTCCACAGCTGAAATGTTGGTAATTTTTGACATCTGTAGCTCTACTCGGTGGTATTCATAAATTGTTCTTCTTCGCACATCTATAATAATAAAAGCAGACAGAAATTAACCTTCAACAATTTTCCATTTACAAAATAGCAGCATTTTGATACCATTTCTCAAACTAAGGCTAACGCTTTAAGAAATGCATTGTAATTAAAAAGTTTCAGTGTAGTTGTGCATGGTAGTTCATGTCTGTAGTCCCAGTAATTGGTAGGCTGAGGCAGGAGGATCACTACAAGTTTCAGGCCAGCCTCAGCTAAAAAGGGAGTTCAAGGTAAGCCTGAACTACATAGAGAAGCCCTGTCTCAAAAAGAAAAAAAAAGAGTTCAGTCTGACATTAGTCAGAATAATAATAATGTGCTTACTTTAAAGGTTTGGAATAAAATTTTTAATAATGTAAAAAAGAATTATTTTTATTCAGCATGTTGACTATAGTTAATAACACTGTATAACTCTTGAGATTGGAAGAGAACAGCTTTAAGTGGTCTCAGCATAAATACACACATACACATAAATGATATCTAGGTGATTAACTGGATTGTGGTAATCATTTCACAGTGTGCACACATGTATCAAATCACTGTGTTATATATCTTACATAATTTTCACTTGATGGTTATAGCTCAGTAAAACTTGAGGAAGGATAGAATTTTAAATCACTTTAAAATCAGTATTGCTATGTATTACTATATAGTGTATCTAGAGAAGGTCAATAATTAGCATTTATATTACATAAAATAATTTATAATAACTCATCAGAAAATCCATCAAAGTCCCTGAGAAGAAGCCTATATGGAGGCTTGACAAGAACTTTAGTAACTACGAATCAGATAAATAAAAGCAAATGTATTATAAACTAAAACAAAACAATTCTGTTTAAAATTCCCATGTTAAACCTTACCAATGAGTGTGTATGGATTTGGTCAGTGTAATGGAAAAGTAGTGTTGTCAGCATTTTATTTCACTTTTTAAATTCTTGCAATGACAGTGATATATTTTCTAAATAACATATAAGAAATGTTTGAGAGACTGTATATTATTTTAAAATATCACAGTATCCAGTCTTACTTTAGAGGAAATTTAATTTGCATCGGTCAAAGGACCTTTTTCCTAAATGGGATGAGTTCCTCATATGTTGCTCTCCCAAGTATTTTGCTAAATGATTCAGTTTTCAGAAGTAATACTTAAAATCTCTTTGTCATAAGATCAATAGGGCTGGAGTTTGGGAGTGCTCTTGCGAAAGTTTTCAAAGTCCATCTGATGTTTAGTATATTAGTGCTTTCATTTCATGTCCTATTTTGAAAATTCTCAACTAATGGCAGTGGCTGGGAAGCCTTGGGGAGCTAATTATTGACCATGCATATGGAATGGAGGGAAAGGGACAATTATTCTTTGCTAGCTCTATTATCTGCTCAAAACCAACTATTGGGAGGAGATGATTTCACAAAATCAAATTAATGAGAGTACTTTTTGTTTGATAACCTGCCAATCAATAGCAGCCTCCAAATGGTCACTTCTGTGGTATTTCAAAGACACTCCTGTCAAAAATAAGTCATTAGCGAGTTTTTCACTCCATAGTCCTGCTAATGCTAAAAGCTTTTGTATTTAGTTGAAGCATCTTCTTCAAAGAATTAAGCCAAAATAATGTTGAACCAAACATTTAGTCTTGGTGGTGGCAATCCAAATTTATCTAGTCTATTCCAGCTTCACAAAACCAAGATTCACTCTGCAATACTTTTTCTTGAAGGATTTTGATAAATAAAAGATGAATCTGAGCAGATGAATATGTAGGTAAAATATAGTTCAGTGATCGAAGTCGTAAGGTGATGTGATGCAACATGGAAATTACTGAACTGCATGTTTAAAAATGTCTGACAGAGATCTGCAGGAGGAACAGTGTGATCTTATCAAAACATCATAAATCCTCTCTGATGCACATGTACCCTAAATGAAATGAACATAGACAAATGGCATGTGGCATGATCTAGTTCATTTGCTTGTTTTGAAAGTTAACATTTATGCAAAGAAAATATGATTTCCTAAATTGGCCTATTCTCATCTTTATATAAATATTTCAATATTTTGTCCAAATTGTGAAATAAATGATTTGCTAGTATTTCCTTGTTTGCATTGCCAGTGGTTAGTGATAGGTTCCACATATTTATATCTTATTTCTTTTCTAGTTCAAATTGAACCCAACACATGACACCATATACTGAATACTCCTTAATGGAAATTGCATGCTTTGCTCAACTTTAACGTTCACTTGCAGCCTGAAGACACAGGAAAAAGAGACTTTGAGACAAAAGGACACTAATAAAGCAGTTCCCAACTTCCCCCACTAAAACGCAGTGCAGTTACAGAGTTAACTACTTTGTGCAATTGAATGAAGTATCTAAAAATAAAATAAAAATGCATTACCCCCCAGTTTTTCCAAGTCCCTCTGTATTCTAATTCTATTAAATAGTACTGTAATTAACATCAGATTAAGCAACATATACCTTAGCTGCCCATGAAGTGCTAACCCAAACCTTAACTTAGGCTTTCTTTTCATTGTTCCTTGATGGAGTGTAAATTTCAGAAGAGATCTAAAATCTAAATGTTCAGATTTTGAACATACATTGAAGGGAATCAGGAACATGGCTGAAACAAGCCCTCATATTTCTCTTTGTTCAATACATAGTTTACACAGTGGCTTGAACAAGATTCATTTCCTGACTTCCATAGGTAATCAACCTGCCCCAGAAGAGAAGTAAACCAGCGTTGAACAGACAGGCCAATGTGGTGTCACAGTGGGCTGGGTGGCACATGGACTGCAGATCTGAAAATAACTTCATGGCTTTATTGGCCCCAGGGGGACAAAAAAAATCTCTGCTTCTGTGATACATGCAAAAGTTGTTAAATGTACATTTGCAATGTCATTAAGCCTTATGCCGTGTCATTAAATCTCCTGTAATTGACTATAGTTTTTCCTGGGAGAAAAGGAAATTGTGATTTCATTAAATGAAAGTTGGTGAAATACATTAAGAGTTTCCTCATTTTGACCTCAAATGTTCATACATATACAAAAATTAGTGTTAAATGACTATACTATAATTACAGAAAACAAACTCGCTGTGGGAAAATTCATCTGGAAATATTAGCATGCAGGCAGGTTTATAAATGTATGCAAGCAATAGTAGTTAGAAATATTCTGTGCAGTAACAAAGTGTAAGTAAAAATAGAAATATATTTATGTAAGAGAAAAAAGTAAGAAATCATTAAGGTAATTTGAAGTTTGCAGGCAAATATGAAAGAAAAAAGTGGAAAATTTAACATCTGACATCATATTTTAAAATAAAGACAGGTAAGACTGACTAGACAAATTTAGCTCGATTATTGTTGAGAACTGTCTTGATTCATTCCCTGAGCCTTCCATAGGAAGGAAACCACACAGTGGGGATGTTTGAGGATGAGTTTTTCATTCACTGGGTTTATTTTCCTTAAACCAATTCATCCTATACTACTAAATATGCAATGAATATATACTGAGTAAATGAATGGATAAGTGTTTTGAAATTTTAACAATAAACTCCTTTCTGTGACTTTAGGATTTTGTATTGGAAGTTGAAATTCAAACTTTCTTAAATAGATTGAAAGACAGCCCTGGGTTAGTAAAGATTTGTTTCTCAGATGAACTGTCAGTGAATGAACGAAGAAATGAATGAATTCGATTTAGACAAAGGAAACAGCTTAATTCATAAATTCCTGAAAGAATTCTTTCCTGTTCATAGAAACTCCAAGAAAACAGAAAAATTCTCAGATATGGTAAAACTGATAATCAGCGATTTTAATAACTAGAAAATTTGAGATGTTTACTTTGTTTTAAAAAATCAAACCAGCATATGATAGAAATGTATGTATTAAAACAAGAAAATATCACTTACACAGTGCTTACTTTTTAATCAGACATTATTTTATAAGTGAAGCTATGATTTCTACTTATTTCTTCTTTTGCTAAGATACTCATAAGCTAGTGCATATCTAAGAATCTAAGCAATTAATGAAATTGAGCTGTAAGGGAAATAATGCTATTTTTTATAGAATAATTTTGAAGGGCTTTCCATTTTCAGGAAAACTGAGGTAAGATGACACAACTCACTGAAGAGCTACGGACTGAGCTTAAATGAATGAAAAGACTTATGATCCTGAAAATAATGAATGAGACTCAGTTTCTCCAAAAAGGGCTTAAAAGGGGTTCAATAGAATATAGTCAGACCATCAAGTGTGGTGGTACACACTTATAATCCCAGCAGTCTGGGAGGCTGATGCAGGAAGATCACAGTTTAGCAGAACCCTGTCTCAAAATATATTTTTTAAAATTTAAGATAAGGGATGAGGATGTAGCTCTGAGTTGGACATGAGTTTAATTCCTAGCACCACAAAAAAGTGGGCTTGCCTGGGGATGTAGCTCAGTGTAGAGGTTCTGAGTTTAATCTCCAGGAATTAAGAACAATAGTATAAGCAAAAAATATCAGTTGGTTATATTTACCATAGTTTTAACACATTTTGACTTCACTTTTTATTACAATTGATAAGTAAATATAATGAATGTGTCCTATCACCAATCAAAGCTAGAATGGTTTCCTATGGGGAAAATGCATTATAATTATTACAATTGAAAACTGATTGTTTCAAAACTACATTGCAAAGCATATGTAAACAGATCTAATATCATAATGCCCTATAAAAGGCAATGAAATAAAATCAATATCTGTGACATTCAGCATTTTATTTAATTATGCCTATATGGACTGTTGTTCCCCTGTCTGATATAGCAGCTACTGGTCACATGTAGTTCTTTAACCTAATAATAATTAATTAAATACAATTGGAATTGAGTTTCTTAGTTTCACAAGCCCCAGTTCAAGTGCATAAAACTGCATGCAGCCAGTGAGTCTTCCAGGGGTTCAGATTCTGAGTATTTCCAACAGTGCAAAGAGTTCCCCTGGATAGCAGGCCTATTTGTGCTATTATTTCTTTGAGAATTAAAGGTTAAAATATTTCCCATATTAATAACCAGAACCCTGTTTATTAAGGTCACCCCATTCACAATCTAAATAATTTTGGTTTCTTTGAAATATTGCCACTTAGTCTATAAATATATTAAAAAAGAATCCACATATGGCCAAATACACAAAAATGTTTCCCTAAGAATTCAGTGACCACTGAAGAAAAGTTTTAAAATACATTTTCTCTACTAATTAACTATGAGTTCTGTTTCTGAAAATGTTATGCTTTTTACTGAGCAGTGAATAATAATAACTAAACAAGCACCACATGAACACATGCTACAAAGGTAACCTGAACAAAATGAAATAACAGACGCTGATGAGAAAAAGCTCACCGTTTTGAAAAGTACCAGGTTAGAAAAACAGAGAGTATTCTAAGGGATCAGAAATAATCACCTCCATAACCTGTAGTAAAACCATTTCAAATTAGGTCAACTGGTATCCAGATTGATTTCTATCTCTAGAATCCAGTGTGTGTGTGTGTGTGTGTGTGTGTAATCATTTGACTGCTCAAATGACTCAGCCTTGTGTTTTCAAAACAGAAGAACCTCATGGCATGTGAGAGCTTTCCAGATTTCTTGCCTGAAATGCTATGCTTTTTAAACTCAGCGAGTGGCAGCTCAGCAGCCCAGAGGTTAAAATGGAAATTCAAAATATTCAATTAGAGGAGGGAACAATAAATGAAAGTGATATTAGTAAGAATCGTGCATGCATTCAGGAAGACCTCTACATAATGTGCAAAAGGAATTGAAGTGACATAAGTTGAGGCTAAGAAAGATTTACTTAGCAGAGCCATTTAACAAAACTATGTGGAATTTATAAATGAACTATGAATCTATAACAGTGCTAATGCTTTCTGACAAAAGACAATTGGGGCAACAGTAAAATACCATATTCTCTGCATACCAAATTTACAAAGTTTAAAAAATGGAATTAGTATCTGAAGGCACATGGAGAAATGGGGTATCTAATGTTGATGGGTAAATAAACTAATCCAACATTCATGGGAAGCAATTTTTTAACATACACAACATATTGTTAAGGTTCAACATCTCAGATTCATTATTTTAACAGCTATGTTTGAAATGTAAAAGCAAGGATGTTCAGCATTGTTTTATTGTTAATAGAAGAAGCAACTATATGAAGAAAAACTTTGTATAAATTATGAAATAAAAAATGTGTTTTAACCAATAAAGGCCACATTTAGGCAGGTATTAAATAGCTTAGAAAAAAGGTATTGTATATTTTGAGAGGAAGACAGGCCACAGAAATATTTTCACACGATGCCAATTTCAGCGCCTGTGTATTTTTGTGTATACACACTGTAGATGAAAGACTGGATGAGACAATGAAAACACTGACTACTAACAGGTAATTTAAAATATTTTATAAATTTTCTGTTCTTTTATAAGTTACTCTGAATTAAAGTGCATTGTGTTTCTATTTTTAATAAGTATCATCTTATGCTCATATTTCTGAGATGAATAATGAAAGTCATCATATGCAGATCAACCCTTTGTCATATTTAGGGACATTGGAATAGCCACTTTCTGCAGTTCTTCCTGTTTCTAAAGTTTTACAAATAAAGTTTATAAAAAACAGAAAGTGATTTAGAGTTGTAAGATCACATATGAAAGTCTTATGAGGACACATTTTAAAAACACAAGTTCACAGAAAAAAATGAGCATTTCAGAGATACCCTGTCCAAGTGTATCTTAGTGGAAATCTCTTGTGAGCCTTTGAGGATAACATCTGTCTTTTATGGTGACAACTATGTCATTATCACTGGCTACAGGTAATGATCATAATGATGATGATGGAAAAAACAATGGCCATAAATACTAGTATGCAATTACATGTTACATACAAACTGCATTTTAGGTCCAAAGATGCTCATTTTGTATATAAAGCAGTTACAGAAATTAAATAATATGTCCAAGGTATCATGACTAATATTCACACTACAGTATCCCTTATGCTGTGCACATTTGTAACTAATTTTTATCTTTTATACTTTAAGAGTTAATTTCACCATAAGCTTTGGAAGAAGTAATTTCTCTTATAACCTAAGAATTGTGTATCAGTTTACTTAACAATCACTGAACTCTCTTTGATATTTAAACTATGTATAAGACTATCTGATCTTTTTTGAAAGCAAAAGCCTGCCTCAATAGCTGTTTCAAAGTTGGCACTAAAATCACTTACTCTTTGAAAGCCTTTAAAAGATGAAAAATGAGGTTTTTGGTTGTTGATGCTGTCAGGTCTGGGTGGGGAGAAATCTCATTAACAAGTTAATTAAAACTACCACACAGATTATTGAATGCTTTATCAAATTTTCACCAAATCTGATGAGAATGGAACAGCAATGCTGGTCCTCCAGGGGAAAAGAATTCCCAAGGCCATAGCTCACATTCCCATTTTGCTATGGCTAGATTACACTGAAATTCTGGATTTAATAACCCACATAATCAAAGATTAGAAGAACAGAAAATTGATCTTCTGAGAACAGGGTGCTATGTAAGGCACCTTGAAATACAGAAGAAATGAAATTGCCCATTAATTAGGATAATGATCAGTTGGTCCCTAAATCCACTCAGGGAAAAAAAGAAGGAATAACAGAAACAAAGGCTTTAATTCCCTATGGGATTACTCCTAACACTGAGAATTTGTTTAATATGTAAACAGAATTTTGATAAGGATTTAAATATTTACATAAACTCTGACTACATAGATAGGTAATACAGACCTGTAGAAGTAATTCTATTTCTCAGGGGAAAAAAATACCTTTAGAATATGTATTATGCTAATCTTGAGCTTTCTTAATCTGCATCATGAGTAAGTATGCATTATTTTAGTTTAGAATTTAAATGCAATCTTATTTCTTTTCTTACACAGAAGATCATGTAACAAACACTGCTGCACTTTTTATGTGGGAACAGATTTTTAAGGAGATTTTAATTTTCTGTCCTCAAAGTAAATTTTAAGTAGAATGCACCAATTTCAATTTTATTCCTCAACTATGGCCTCATTTAATGGCAGAGACGGGGCATTAGAGACTCACAATTTCTATTCCTTCTTGGCTAATTTTCTCTGGGTTGAATAGTAATGTCAACAGGAAATGTGAATGCACCCCCAGTTCTCAGCTTGCTTGAGCAAAATTTTCCTGTGAACTCTGTTTGAATAATGCTTTTAAGGTAGTTGATGAGTTCCAAACTTTAGTCTAAATATGGTCTCTAAATTCATATGAATTTTGCCAATTTATTTAAAGAAATAGATATTTTGAAGGTTGCCCCCTAAAACACTAGCAGCTATCCTTTTATAGCATCTCAAGGGATCTAAAATTATATTCTGGGACCCTGAAGTCTTAGCAAAATTTGATTATCGAGAAAATACTGACACAGAATTTGCATATTAAAATACACATGTAAAATTATTCTTCATATTTTGGTGTGTCTTTTTTTGCTAAACAATGATGTATCAGAGTAGCAATGTGCACCAAAATGCCTTGTGAACAAGCTGCAAATAAAATTCTTCCATGGATAAAAAGAATCAACAAATAAATGAAAACTACTGTTTCCTTTCACTTGTGCAATAATTGACTCAGGCCATGCTTGATTTAACACCTCTGAAAGGAAGAATGTGAGAATACTCCTCCTCAGGCAGAAGCCAACGCTGGCTCTCCCAGGGCTGAGCCTCTTATTTAAGAGTTCTGTCAGGGCGCCTTTATGGTGCTTACACATACTAATATATTCTTGCTTTGTTCTCAGTACAATTTAGTTTCTGGAAAATCCACCTCGATTTAACAATTTCCTTGAATATTACCTCCCACAAATTCTCAGCTAATGAGACACCCATTCCATGATGCATGATCTTCATTGAACAGAATTGCCCGCTATGCATTCTATTCTAAAGGAGAAGAGCCTTTCCAACATTTTCAGCCAATCCGTTGCTTTGAGAAGTTTAGTTTCTACTCCATTTACTTTCTGTGTTTCAGAGTTGTCATAATTAGAATCAGCTCAAGTCAAAAGCAAATAGCATACATGTGATAAATTGAGTAGTGAAAGAAAAGAACTTTGAACAAAAAAGAATGAATGATCTGATATATGGATGCATTTTAATGTATTATTCCTTGCTTTACATATGCACACTAAGGATACAAACAAACAACTCCAGTACCAAATCTTTAATGTCCCCTTTAGGAATGTTCTGGAAGTAAAGAGATGGTTTAAAAACCAGAAGCTTTCAAAAGATGACTGTTTACATGGTTAGAGCTACTACAAAATGTGTGCAGCAAATATTTTTCTTTCTTTTCTTCTCTATTCCCTTCTATGTTTGTCTTTCTGTTTCTCTCCCCTATGTGTCTATACACGAGGGATGAACCCCATGCCTCTTGCAAAAATGAGTCACCAGTGAGCTTCATACCCAGCAAAATTTTTATTTTCTGCTATGATGAATAATTGTCCAAAAATCCTACTTTTTTTCTGCAAAATATAAATTACATTAAATAAAAAGTGATTTTAAAAAGATAAATATGTCTTCTCTAGTATGCACAATTTTACTTAAATTTTTATGCAAATCAATTTATACTTTCTTTTTCATGTTCCTTTAGACTTGCAAATAATTTTTACACAAAATGCTCTAAAATACTATAAAGCTGTTTTCCTGATAGACTTATTAAAAATAAGTAAGCAACATGGAAAGTCATGTTTCTGTCAACCAAATGATCTGTCACTATGTTAAGTTCTTCATATTAATATCATAACTATCTCTACTCAGCCTAGGCAATTATTCCAAAGAATCCTCAGTTACATATTCTGGGCTATGCTCTTTAATTTCTCTTTATCTAATTTTACCAGATCTAGAATAATAGAGACAGCCAATCCCAATAGGATTTATAAACCAAAAGGTAGAATCAGCAAGGAGTAATTAGTGACTTTTTAAAAAAATTACACCTGCCTGAGGTCAATGTCCTTGTAATGTACCCCCACTGAAAGCTCATACTTTGAAATTACCCTTCTTTTACATACTGGGAATTTGTTGGATCCTGTGAACAACGACAAATGCATCAGACAGTCCAACTTTCACTGGATGATTGGTTGAACTTATCTCTGTGACCAAGACAGGAATCTGAAAATAAAAAAAAAAAAGCAGATTGCTATATGTAACATCAGGAATAGAGTGTTATCAGTCTGCTTAATGAACAAAATCAGGTAATGGAGATGAGAGATGAGAGAGGCAGGACAAAATATCATAGCAAAAAGACACAGTAATCTCAAAATAACATTAGTTGCATGCTATTTGCTGAGTTAAAGACACAAGCAACCTCCTGGTCCTAGAGGATGGTGACTCGGTAGGGAAAAATGAATTCCTGGAGGATCTCAGTGGTTTTGGGGCTGCCAGCTTACACAGGTAGACCATGGAAACACTGCCACTGGCTGCTTCTAGAGAGTCTTCTCTTACTATTTGTCTTCCTAAATAACATATTTATTTCCATGAAGTTTAAAAAATTCTTGTTTACAAGTAACATTAGGTTACACAAACTTAGAAAAAAACACCATGTGATACACAAACTTAGAAAAAAACACCATGTGCTACTAAGTATATATTTAACTATATTACCATTGATTAATATACAATATTTGTTACATAGGGTTGATTTCATATGTAATTAAGTTGTGAATGCATGTGGCACTCCAACATTCTAGGTGAAACACATAAGGAAAACTTGCGAGATGTGAGGGGAAGTCTCAAACACGTATCTCCTAAATTTGAATGTTAAGGAAACAAAAAGTCTGAATGCAAAAGTCATTTGTAATATCTGCACCTTAAAATAACAAGCACACATTGAGAATATACTAAAAATGGTTATAGAGAATTATGAATTCAATAGCTACAAATGAGAAGATCACTTGGAAATTTTTTTCCTAGATTTGGAAAAAAATTCCCCTGGAAATAGGATTGTTCTCTATTACCAGTTTCAAGGAAATAAAAAAGAGAATAAAACTATCATTAATAAATGAAAGGATAAGAGAGAAAAGGTATAGAATAAATGCTTTAGGTAGAATTCTTTAGGTAGAATAAGAAGATTATGAGCACCAGTGGGTATTCTACTAAATAAGGTATTTTTTAAAAAAAATTTTATTTAGAAAGAAAAAAAACAACCAAACCAAACAAAAAAAGGGTAGCAACAATACAGAATTCCAAACGAAAAAAAGAAAAGAAGAACAACAACAGAAACCACTAAGAAATCACTAGTTGATAAATTACATACTGTCATCTTGCAAATAGTTGTTCAAGTTACAAAATTAAAGCATACAAAGTAGACATTCAAACAGTGAGACTATTAACAGTTCTGCTCAACAATCTAACAAAAACAGTAGTATGATCATTTATCTTCCACACTTAAACATACATGCAGTTATATCCTTTAGAGCACTTTCTTTTGCTCGCTCTTTTACAGTAGCAATTATGCATTTTGGGTTTTATTACTCCTACAGTTCTTATTACTTTTTTTTGTTTTAAAGAGAATAAAACAAAAGAAGGCAGAACCAAGCAGATCAGAACAGAACAACATAAGCAACACAACACTTAACAACAAGGCAACCGGACATTAACAGTAGCTGTCAAAATATCTCTTTCTCTGCTATAGTTGAGCTTAGTTTCAGATACAATAATATCAAACATAACACAATAGTATAAAACTGTTCAAGAGAATGAAAGAATTACAGGACATTCTGAAAAGAATAACTATGATTAATGGCTACTATAATATCTCATTTTGAATAAAAAGATTTGGTTATGCTATCACATATATTGAAATCCCAATAAGACACAACATGATAGAACCGATGGTAATAGCAGAGTAGAAGCACGGTAGGACTTCTAAGGAAGACGATACTAAATCAGCAATGGCTGCCATAATGTTTTGTTTTCTTCAAAACCACTGTTCATACCATCACACATAATAAAATCAAACAAAACAGATTAAAATCATTCCAAGTGATGAATGAAAACATTGAAAGGCTTCCAAGCAATGAAATGGGGAATCATGATTACTATAAAATCTTATATACTCTTACCAACTCTCATACTAGGGAGACTATACGGTATTTACAGATGTGTGTTTGGTTTATTTCACTTATGAGTATGGTCTTAAGTCATGTCCATTTATATATAAATATCTCAATGTGATCATTATAGCTGAGAAGTACTCCATTGTATAAAAATACTACAACTTTTTAATCCATTCCTCAGTAGATGGGCACTTAGGTTGTTTCTAAGATCTGGCTGTCACAAATTGTGTTGCTATAAACATGGGTGCACATATATCACTGTGGTATGATGTTTTCAGTTCTTCTGGGAATATGCCTAGAAGTGGAATAGCTGGGTTAAATGGGACTTCCAAACCCAGCTTTTTGAGGAATCTCCAGACTGACCTCCACAGTGGTTGCACCAGTCTACATTCCCACCAACGGTGCAGAAGAGTTCCTTTTTCCCCACAGCCTCTCCAGCGCTTGTTGTTGATATTTTTTCTAACCTGGCCATTCTTTCTAGGGTGAGATGGAATCTCAGTGTAGTTTTAATTTGCATTTCTCTCATGACTAAGGATGATGACCATTTTTTCATGTATTTATTTGACATTTGTATCTCTTCATCTGAGAACTGTGTATTCATTTCAGATGCCCATTTTTGGATTGGGTCTTTGAATTTCGAGGGTCTGATTTTTTTAAATTCTTTATAAGTTCTAGACACAAGTCCTTTGTCTGAGGATCAATCCATTAAGATTTTTTCCCAATTTCTGGGTTTTCTTTTCACTCTGCTGGAAATCTCTTTTGACATGCAGAAACTCTTTAATAAGATATGGTCTCGGTTATTGATTCTGGGAAATATATCTCATGCAGTTTGATTCTTGTTCATGAATTCTCTACCCAGCCCTGTATTTTCGAGGTTTTTGTCTACTTTGTCTTCTTCCAACAGATTTAGTGTTTCTGTTTTAATATTTAGATCTTTGATCCATTTAGATTTTAGTTTAGTACATGGTGATAGGCATTGGTCTAGTTTTAGTCTTCTGCATATGGATAGCCAATTTTTCCAGCACCATTTGTTGAAGAGACTGTCATTCTTCCAGCGAACATGTTTGGCATTTTTATCAAAGAAAAGGTGGCTGAGTGAGTTTGTGGTTCTGGTTGTATCTTCCAATCTATTCCACTGATCTTCAGCTCTGTTTTTATTCCAGTAACATGTTGATTTTATTACTGTAGCTTTGTAGTAAAATTTCAAATCAGGGATTGTGATGCCTCCTGCCTTGCCTTTGCTGCTTAGAATTGCCTTTGCTATTGTAGGTCTCTTCTGGTTCCATGTGAACCAAAATGCACCTGGATGTACATGAATTTTAGGAGTGATTTCTCTAGTTCTATGAGGTATGTTACTGATATTTTGATTGGCATTGCATTGAATCTATATAGTAATTTTGGGAGAATGGCCATTTTCACAATGTTTGTTCTTCCTATCCATGAACAGGGGATATCTTTCCATTTTCTGAGGTCCTCTTCAATTTCCTTTTTCAGGGTATTATAATTTTCCCTGTATAGCTCTTTTACTTCTTTTGTGAGATTAATGCCTAAGTATTTCATTGTTTTGGATGCTAGTGTAAAGGGTGTGGCTTATCTTATTTCTCTCTCAGTACTTTTGTTGTTATTTTATAGAAATGCTATTTATTTTTGAGTATTTACTTTGTATCCAGCTACCTTGCTGAATTTGTTAATTATATCTAGGAGTCTTTCAGTAGAGTTTTGGGGATCTTCTATGTAAAGTATCATGTCATCTGCAAATAATGATAATTTAACTTCCTCTTTTCCTATCTTTACTCCTTTTATTTCTCTTTCCTGTCTTATTGCTCTGGCTAGTATTTCCACTACTATGTTGAATAGGAGCAGTGACAGGGTACATCCTTGTCTTGTGCCTGATTTTAAGGTAAAGGCTTTCAGTTTTTGACCATTGAATATGATGCTGGCTGTTGGTTTGTCATAGATGGCCTTTACCATATTGAGATAAAGACCCTCTATTCCAATTCTCTGTAAAGTTCTTATCATGAATGAGTGTTGGACCTAATCAAAAGCTTTTTCTGCATCTGTGGAGATGATCACGTGGTTCTTCCTTTTGGCTGTATTGATATGGTGGATTACATTTATTGATTTGCATATGTTGAACCATCCCTGCATTCCTGGGATGAATCCCACTTGGGCAGGGTGAATAATCTTCTTGATGATTTGCTGTATCCTGTTTGCTAATATTTTATTGAGAATTT
>PVJX010008952.1:0-63122 GCA_004027295.1 Dolichotis patagonum | reverse complement strand
TAGGAGATATATCTTCATATATAAAATATATATGTATCTATAGCATATATATGTGTGTATATATGTATCGTATATATTTTTTGTTTGCCAAAATTCTCTAGACAAAAAGAACATATAGGAGATATATCTTCATATATAAAATATATATGTATCTATAGCATATATATGTGTGTATATATGTATCGTATATATTTTTTGTATGTATATGTATATAGTGTGTATATCTCATGTACATATGTGTGTGCAAACAGAGCATATATATATATATATATATATATAACCTATAAGATATATATATATATATGTTTGTGTGTATATCTATGTATGCATATATTTATGTATATGGGTGTATCTATGTTTATATAGTATATATAGAAATTTGTGTGTATGTATTTTATATATGTATATAAAGAGAAAAATGTATAAAGAATTGATTCTTTCAATAATGGAGACAGAGAAATCAAACAATCTGCCAATATGCCTTCTGAAAAATTGAGGCACAAGAGAAGTCTTCTGTGTGCTCTCGAAACCTTCAAAAGCTGAGCATGTGGACTGCAGTCCATGACTGAAAACAGAACCACCAGGACTTCAGAGAGGAAGAGAAAACTAGTGTCCCAGATCAAGCAATCAAGCAAAAGGGGTGAATACTTCCTTTTGCTGTTTTTCATTTTCCTTTGTTTTTATTTTATTTATTTTATTTTACTCAATGAGTTGGATGATGTGACCTACATCAGAGGCAATGTACTTTAGAGTCCAAAGATTCAAACATTAATTGTATCCAGATACATTTTTCACAGACACTGCCAGAAACAACATAATTTTCACAATGCCAAGATTAATTTTTAAATGAGGTCAGAGCAAGGGCAAAGGATATTATAAAAAATGAGCTTCCACCAAAGAAAATTTGGAACTTTAGGTAGCAATTAGAAATTCATACATATAGTTCAAGGAAAAGGAATAGGGCAGAAATCTGATATAACAACAATACAGTCCCAAATATTATTCTGTCACACTATGACATGGATATAATTAAGGAACTTATTAATATCATACTGCAGAATGGTAGCAAACGGGCTTTCTTGCACAATATTATTTGACATTGAAACCTCTTTGAGACTAGGATGATGCACAGTGGGACTAGTAGTGCTAAAGCAACTGTAAGCATATGAGTCAGCAGGTGGCAAGTTAGGTGCTTGGGGACAAAGACATGTAGAACAGAAGTGAGTGGGTAATGACATCTTTTCTTTTCCTTGATTCTTTTGTTTTTTTCTCTGTCTTCTTTCCTTCTTCCACTTCCTCTTCTTCCTCCTCCTCCTTCTTCTTCTCTTTTCTTTTTTCTTTTTGAAATGGCTGAGAAGAACTCCAGTCATAGAAAATTAATCCCAACTCCAAAATCCAGAGACAATGCTCAGACCCAAACCCAACACAAATCCATCTGCAAGTTTGCCTGAAGTACACATTCTGGGATCAAACTTGGACATATCACAGAACTGTAGACACTAGAAGAATCTCACTACTTTTATTTTTCTTTGTCTCATGGGTTCCCTTCTTGGTTGACCACTGGATTAATATGCTTTGTTTTGCTGTTTATTTTGTTGTTGTTGTTTTGTTGTTGTTTGTGTTTTTCTTTTCTTTTCACCTTTTCTCTCTGTTCAATTTTGCTGTTTTGTTTCTCTTTCTGTATGTTTGTTGTTATTTTATTTCCATTTATGTGATTATTTCTTCTGTTTTTTCTTTTCTCATTTTTCTCCTTTTTTTCTTTTCTTTCTCTTTTCTACCTTTTCTCTCATTTATGATTTAGATCTCTAAACATTCCCTTTGTACTATTCCACTTGTCTTCTTCCTCCATCTCATCAACTATCTCACTTGATTTTATGAGGCTTTCATGGGGATAAACATTTACACTTCTCTTTCTGGTTCACATCAATACTCCTATGCATTCTCTTCCAACCTCTTGCTCTGGTATCCTACAATTACCTAAAATTCGCACATCAAATTTGCTCCTACTATATTTAACCCTATCTACCTCTTCATACTATTCCACACCCCTCTTAAACCCCTGCATAACAGGGACAAATCACTCCACTAAGTGGAGAAACATTACATACATGTTCTGGCATATATTGGATTATATTACATATTTATAGAACTTGCTCTTATTGTTCAAGATACCAGACTAGTTACTAGGGTTTGTCAATAGCCATGCTGTGCTTGAGTCTGCTGTTAATGATAAAAGCACTACTTTACCAGGATGTCATACCTGTTTTAATTAGTTTTTCTCCCTGTGTGACAACACTGAGATTGCAAAAGATCATAACTATCACCATTATATAGTACCAAAGAAATGGCCTTGAGTCAAAAATATAGCAACTCCAAACTCTTTAATGTATTGAGAGGGTAAATTCTTAGGATAGACAGACCTAAAATCACCTATATCTAGAAGAGATCTTTGAGGAACAGACATCACCTAGGAAAGCCTTTACAACAGGTATAAAGCTAACTAACATAAGGCATCTAAAAGCATCAAAACACAAAACAAGATAAAAAATAGGAAAAGACAAAAAGAAGCAAAATGCAACCCTAAATGCTTAGTCCAACCAGGACAAATCCAGATCACAAAAAGAGACAAGAAATGAAAGAAATTAAAGTAAACAAAGATTAAAAAAAAGAAGAAGAAAATTATGGAAACCAAGAATGCCATAAGAATAAATGGTATCAATGAAAAAAATTGAGACAAAAATCCAAAAAATTGAGATTAAAAACTCCACTAAAAGTATCCACAATGGATTGAATCAAGTCAATGATGCAATTTCTGACCTAGACATTAGGTCAAAATAAATCTACACCAAAGGATATAATAATCAAGATTCCAGAAATTCAGCACAATAATAAAATATTAAAAGTAACTAGAGAAAAGAAACAAATCATCTATAAAGAAAAGCCCATTAGGAATGTGCCTAGCGACCAGGAAAAGAAAGTTAACTTAAAAGTGGCATGGAATCATGAAAAATACATTTTTATAGAAATAATGGCAGAAAATTTATGTATGTGGATAAAGAAATTAACAAAGAAACAAATGAATCATATAGAACTCCAAATAGGCATGACCAAAATAAATCTACACCAAAGGATATAATAATCAAGATTCCAGAAATTCAGCACAATAATAAAATATTAAAAGTAACTAGAGAAAAGAAACAAATCATCTAGAAAGAAAAGCCCATCAGAATCACAGCAGATTTCTCAACTTAAACCCTCAAATCAGGAAAAGACTGAAGTTAGATATTTCAAGCCCTAAAAGCCAGCAATCTTCAAACCAGATTGATGTGTCCTACAAAACTATCTTTCAAATTCAACTGAGAAATAAGATACTTCCATGGCAAAGAACAAGTGAAGAAATTCATGATCACCAAACCAGCACTACAGAATGCCCTGAAGGATATATGAGAAAGAGATAATGAAGACCACAAACACACACATGCCAATAGAAAGAAACCATTAATCTAAGGAAGTATTTAAGCAGTGGAGAAAGACAAGAAACCAACAACAGGAAAATAACATCAAAACATAAGCCATACCATGCTGATTTTATCACAGTAGTTTTGTAGTATAATTTCAAATCAGAGATTGTAATACCTTCTGCCTTGCCTTTGTTGCCCAGGATTGCTTTTGCTATTTGAGGTCTCTTCTGCTCCCAAATGAATTTTAGGAATGAAACCAGAGGATCAGTGGAATAGATTAGAAGATGCAGACACAACTACAAACACAGTAAACCATCTATCTCATCTTTGACAAAGAGGCCAAACACATTCACTGGAAGAAAGATAGCCTGTTTAATAAGTGGTGATGAAAGATTGGTTTTCCACATTCCAAAGACTAAAACTAGACTCATATCTATCACCATGCACTGAACTGAAATTAGAATGGATCAAAGGTCTAAATATTGAAACAGAAACATAAATTTACTGGAAGACAACATAGGTAGACAACTTGAAGACAGGGGTAGGCAAAGAGTTCATGAGCAAAATGCAAACAACATAGGAAGTGCTTCAAAGAATCAACAACTGGGATCTTATCTTATTAATATCTTATATTCATATAAATATCTTATATTTAAATATCTTATACATATATATGTATATATTTAATATCTTATATTTAAATATCTTATACATATATATGTATATATATATATACACACAAGATAGATAACTATACTAATCTCTGCAAGTTCAACAAAAGGAACAGTATGTGCTTTCATTGTTTGATTGTTGATCATTTTTTCATACCTAAATCTTGTAACTTGACCAAATATTTCTAAGCTAATCATAAGCAATATATTAACTAGTGTTAATTTCCTTTTTTATTTTAAAGAGAATAAAACCTAATAAAATGAAACAGAATAAAACAAATGAAAACAAAACAACATGAGCACTACTAGACCTCAAAACAAGATAATAGAAAATCTACAATGACTAGCATAATGCTTCATGCTATCCTTTAAAAAAAAGACTGCTCAGGAAATACAACAAAGAATAAATAAATCAGATCTCACCTCATTAAAAATCTTTTGCACAACAAATGAAATCATTAGCAAATAGAAAAGACAATCCATGGATTGAGAAAATCCTATAAAGGGCTTATACCTAGAACATACAAAAATTTGAAAAGAATAAAACAGACCTCTCAAATTCAAGACTCAATCCAAAAATGAGCATCTGAGATTACTATGTACTTCGCAGATAGAGAAATACAAACAGCATATAAATATATGAAAAAAATGTTCATCACTGGTCATTCAAAAGATGCAAATAAAACAACACTGTGATTCCATCTTATTCCAGAAAGAATGGATATCATCAAGAAAACAACCAATAACAAATGCTGCTGGGGCTGTGGAGAAAAAGAAACACTTCTCCCCTGATGGTGTGAATGTAGACTGATACAACCACTGTGGAAATCAGTGTGGAGATTTATTAAAAACAAAACAAACAAAGCAAAACAAAACAAAACAAATGATGAACAACAACAAAAAAAACTAGGATTAGAGGTTCTATTTCACCCAGCTACACTCCTTCTGGGTATCCTGCCAGAAGATTTAAAAACATCAAAGCATGGTGATATACATTCACTCATGTTTATAGCAACACAGTTTTTAATAGCTAAATCTTAGAAACAACACAAATGCCCCTCAACTGAGGAATGGATAAAAACCTGTGTTATAGATTAAAAACTGGTGGTCAACTTAACATGAGTGGAATTAAATCATGGTGCTGAGTGGAGATGCTTCACCTGAGGAAAGTTGCCAGCATAAATAGAGATGTGGAGGAGAAGCGAGGTGTGGAGGTGTTCAGGCATTTGAGGTGTTGAGGCATTGTGGCATTGTGGGTTCTCCTTTGTGTTACTGTTTGAGCTATTGGTTCTCCTGGAGAAGCTTGGTCCTTACATCAAGCATTACTTCCTGGCTCCAGAGGGGAAGACTTGTGCTGCTTAATCTCCAGGATGAACTTGTCATGCTGGTTTCCTGGTATATACTGGAGTGTGCTTATTGTTGGAGCAGCTTGGGGTCTCCATGTCACTGAGAATGGCTGTGGTGCTTTTCAGGATAGCCTTGGTCTTTGTTGTGAGCGTGACTTCTTGGCTCCAGTGTAGAACCCTCAACCTAACAGCAAAGCTCCTTCACCCTGCTGGGCTGGCATAGATTTTCTAGCTTCCATCGCTGACCTTTGGGCCTTCCCAGCACGGATCCATAATACAGACTGGCGTGAGTCCTTCTTGTGGGCTCTAGACCTCCAGTTGGACTCATGGGAGGCATTGTCATAGGTTCTAGATTTTCATCTCGAATCATATAGGACATTGCTGTGGGATTCAGGCCCTTGGCTGAATATCCTATGTCTTTAGTGTTGTGGATAGATTTCCTGCACTTTCTTGTGTTAACTCTGGGTGACCATCATAAACAATATTATAAATTCCATGTTCTAATTCTAATTGTTCTCCACATAACCCCTAACTACATCAACCTTCATACATCTTAAAGGTCTTTTCACTCCCATGAGTGATTTTCCTAACTCAATTTTAATTCTGGCACCATTTAATTGAGGGACCAGGATTGCTTTTCCAAAAGTATTTTATAGACATTACTTTTGCAAATTCAATCTTCTTTCCTTAGTGGTCAATATTCTCAAATATTACATTCAATCGAGTCTTTGATTTTATAACCCATGTTTTCAATCATGTACTGTTAATAAGGAATGTAAATTCTTATTGAATCTATAAAATAATTACATAATTATGGAAATCAGAAAATTTGAAATCCTAGAATTATTAGGCATGTAGACAAAAATATAGTTTTCTCATACAATAAGTTCCCAACTCACAAATGTGTTCCCTTCTGGAAGAACATTTGTAAGCTGGACTTGTTTGTAAGTCCAGCAAAGTGAGTTATATACACCTTTGACACAAATATACAGTTCAAAGCATAAAAGAAACCAAATGTGAGGTCCCTTCCTGTCTGTGAAATAGGTAACTTATTGTACTTTGCTCACAAAAGCAAACTCTACTCAATTATTACAATTATAGATAACAATTGTTCTAGAAAACATAAAGTTAAATAGTAACCTACTCTGCTCCTAAATACCAAGGATTCTTCATTTCTTCAGTTATTTTTGATTCTTGTTGCACTTAATATTGGATTAGCAGTCTAATGAACACATCTACTCAACTGGAGTTGCAAAAATCCTTGTTCAATGTATTAACATGTCCCTTAAGAGAAAAGTTTGTGTTCCAAAGAACCTAGTATGGTTCTTTCCCTTTGAGCTTTGGTGTAGTTTCTTTTCTTTCTCTCTTTTTTTCCCTCTTTCTACTGTTAGTTAAGATCAAATAGTCACATCTGTAGTTGATTAATATTTTCCTGAAAAATACCTTCAGGAAAATATTAAAATAAAGAATAAAATAAATTTATTCTTTATTCTTTATTAAAATAAAGAATAAAAGCATCAGAATTTTTAAAGAATAAAAATATCTGAGGTTAATCTAAGACTGAGAATTTTCAAACTGCAAACATTTTAGGAAAGTTCATTATGAGAATCATGTAACCAATAAAGAAATTTGGTTGTTTCTATGTTGTGTAATATAAAATTATAAAGTCAGCATAAAAAATTTAAAAAGATACCTACAACCTTGAGAAGCTCTTCTTCCAAAAAGAGTCAATGCTGTATCTGACTGCTAAACATTAGTAGTGCCAATGATGTAGCTCAGCACCACAGTGTTTCCCTGGCAAATATAAGGTCCTCTGTGCAACTCCTGGTATCAAAACAAATAAAAGATAAAATTCATGAACCTCACCCACATGCAGAAAACAATTATTCACTAAATGTGGTCATACTGAGACATAGTGTACTCCAGATATTACAAGCACACAGTTGGATTACACCAAAATTTTATGTAAAATAAGTAGACTCATTGAATCTGAAGTAAGTTCTAAGCATTTCTATGATAATAAAGCTTCCCAGCAAATAAGGTAAATCACTATGAAAACCACTGTACCAAAAGGTGATAAATTAGAATTAATGAAGAAAAGTTATGGCTAAATCGGCATTTTGAAATAACTCAAATTACAGCTAAGAGCACTTTATTGCCTTTGTGATATCAGGCAATGCATCATCAGAAGTAGTTCTATTAAAAAGAAGCACACTTTCAACGGAGAGTGTACTGACGAATCTATGAGTTTTCCTTATGTCTTTATTTTCTGAAATATTTTAGTAATTTTTATATAAATCTAGCCTAGGGAAGGCTATCACCTCTTTTCATTTGTTGACTCCTCCATTAAAGATCATCATAAATCACATATCAAATAAAACTAATCATTTTTACACCTCAGATTTTATAAGGTTAAAGAATAAATGTTTTATCCAGGTATTCTCAGGGAAGTTGCAAAGTTATAAGCAGTCCAAAAGACATTTTTTTAAAAGTTTATATTTGAGAAAAGCAATTTTTCAATTATCAGAATATTTTGAATATTTGAACAAGAGAGTGTATTTGATATTAGAGATATCTTAAAAATTACCATCATTGCTTGCTGGTTTATAGAATCTCTCAAAGTTCAGGTGATCAGAAGACCAAAAGCAAGGTGTTTACAGGATGACAAGTCCTGAGAATTTGAAAATGGCATATGACAGATGGTCTCATACTCATAGACAGAGAGTAGAAGATACAGTATCAAAGGATTAATGGTCTTAAGCATGTTTGAAAGGCAACAGAGAAATTATGCTAAGTTCGAAGGTCTAATAATAGTACTGTACTCTATGATCTGGCCTCTGGGCCAGATATCTTTTGAACTTTTGAAGCCTTTCTGATTAGTAGCTGTATTTGTGCTTTGCTGTCCAGGTATTCAGTATGTTTTCTGGTACAATTTTCTTAAAGCCCTTGTGGCTCTTACATGTATATCAAATGGATCTGTGTAATTAGACAAGACGTTCTTCCTTTATATTTCCATTCCTACTGGTGGATGCTGCTGATATGGCCGATTAGTTCCATGAATTATATACCTAATCTCTTTACCAATAGATTATCTACCCAACTCTTCATACTCTTTTTCCAGAAACACTTTCTCAACCTGCTATTTGGATAGACTAAAATTTTATGAACTGAGACTCAGTTTCTTATTACCTAACATTTTCTTCCACACTTTATTTTTTCTCTCATTTTACTATAAGCAGCAAATAAAAACTAGGCAATAATTCTTGTTTTGCTTTGCAATGTTCTCAGCTAAATATGTATGTCCGTTTTTTATGTTCTATTTTCCACTAAATATTGGAACACAATTTGATCAAGTTATTTTACTGCTTGATAACCCAAATCTTCCTTTTTCCAATATTCAGTAAGTTTTACTTATTTCTGAGTATCTCAAACAACTGTACGGCTACCATTTTATGTATAGTGATAATACGCATTCTCTAAGATGCTAGAAGGTTTCTATTGTGCTCCTTGCTTCACTACACCAGAGTCTTATCACTGAAATGTTCACGTCTTCAAATCATGTCTTGAGGGAGATTTCAGGTAGACATGAACTTTTGAGGGCCACTATTCAACCTACTAAATACAGAATTATAAATAATCAAGAAACAATACTTATTATTTATTTAGTCACAGTGACAGGAAAATGTTTTTAAAATAAGGAAGAGAGGAGAGGGGAAAGTAAAAGTGAACTTAACAAAACACTAAAGTGTGTTACATACATGTACTACCAACTTCTCAGGAGAAATGTAATCACTATGTACTGAAAACAAGTACTGTACCAATAAAAATAAACATTTTTAAAATAATCATCACGGTAATGATTGTAACAACTTTAGGTACTTTAAAGCAAGAATTTTGTTTTCTTAAGAAAGCAAGTTCATGGTAAAACTCACCATTACAGCATGATTATTCTTCTGTGACCAGAATCATCTCTTTTACTCCCTCCCTCATGTTATGAGGCACAACCAATCTTTGCTAAATAACCTATCTCAAATTTTGGCATTTTAACAGCTCATCTTTCTCTTTGTAGTTTAAATGTTCGGTATATCTAATGTTGATTTTTATTGTGTTTGTATTTTTGCAGGATGCTACGTGCTCTTTGGGAACACTTATTGATCTTTCTCTACTGAGATTTACTGGTTCCATGGACAAAATAATATTCCTATATCGTTTGTGGTTGTCCATGTGTTCTTTTTATTTCCAGTAGCTTCACAACCTTGACCTTTTTCTAACCCTACACATGTTTTTCCTTTTCCTTAATCTTTACAAATGGAATACATTCATGTTCCCTCAGTGGCAAAAGAACAGTTGCCTTGGGTCTCCCATACACAAGAGGAGGCAGAATTGACTCTGACCTCTTTACCCTGGAGGTACTCATTACTGTCTTTAGGTCATAACAGATAAATACCTACAGTTCAATTAATATTTATAGAAGTTGGATTGGAACAGTGCTTTACAAAGACATATTACTTCATAACTGAGCCTTTTCTGAAGAAAAAGAGAAGTTTTCTAGGGTAGAACAAAAAATAAAACATTTTTACTCTAGAACTCATTCATAAACTCTATGGTTACATGCCCCAAATCAGTGATATTTTTCACAAGTTTAGCATTTTTTTAATCATTTTTTTCCACAAGGTGGCTTTAAATATTTCTCTCTTAATAACCATAACCCAGTTAAGTATACCAGCTCTAACCTCCATTTTCATGTAAAGGATGTATCTACTCTATTTTAAAGCTATGTATGTTATCCTATTCCTTATTTTTTCTTTTCTCCAATCTCCTCTTGTTCTTTATTTAAATAACTATGTATCCTCTATCATGGTTCTTCTATCTTTCCATATTTTTCTTTTATAATGTATAACTACTTGTTTTGATTACCCAACCATAAAAAGTACACTCTTTGTTCCTTACCACATACTTCTTGCAAGGGAAAATTATGTTTCAGTTTTATTGGAACAATTCTATTCTTATTTCTGAAAGTATCTGCAGTCTAGCCCTAACTCTTTTCCAAGATAAAGATAATGGGGCTACCAAATAAGCTCTGGGGTTCTATTTAAGAGTCATAAATTTTAATGGCACTGAGACTCAATCTGTGTACAAATTTGGGAAGTAAAAGTTGGTGTTTTATTTCTGTTTTAAAAGATTACATAACCCAATATAACCATGTGATCCCTGGGGTATACAAAGATACAACTGGAAATTTCAGGATCTTCTGAAACCAAAATCTCTTGCACATACCTCAATAACATATAAGTCAGAGGTGAAGCAGTTTTCTATGTAATCATGCAAGTGTAACCTAGATTTTTTAGATAATTGATGTTTATTTATTCTTCCCATTATACTTATATATCTACATATAAGTACTCATATACTTATCATGCTTCATATAGCTGTGAGGCTTTTGTAAATATTTTTAGTTGTCTGGATAGGTGTCATAACTACACATAATGTCACTTTCTAATTCAAGACATAATAGCCCACAAAACACCATAGAGAGGAATATGTAGTTTGTGTGGGTACAAACAGAGTTTTAGGGATAAGTGAAGGAAGGGAAAAACTTTTTCTTCCTCTGGAATCCTAAAAAGGAATGATGTATTCCTGATATAGGTTGTAGCATGCTCTAATCTTCACCACCCTAAGGTAATTTATCTGTAACAAGAAAAATGTGACAAAATGAAATGATAAACTCCAAAGGAGAAACAGCAAGACAGAGACCCTGAATTCTGAAAGCAAACTCTTTCTGAATTCTCCAATTATTTGAGCAATAACTTAATATTAATGTGTCTGCCTTATGAACAACTTTTTGTCATATTTAGCTAAAAGAACTTTGTCTAATGCATTATTTAAAGACAAAAGCTATATTTTATTCATATATTTATTCCCAGTTTTAACATAATGCCTGGCACATTTAGGTAAGGGACTTAGAGAATTTTATATCAATGAATAAAACTAATGAATATTCCTCAGATTACCTTAGGTTAATACTTTCATATGTTCCAAATTCATTAAATGGCAGGATGCATAAAAATATAAAGTATCCATTAAACTATATAGATGTATTGTATTGAATTTAAAGTCATAGAATTTATATGCAGCATAGCTATCTTATGATACTGTATATAAGTACAATGACAGAAATATAAAATTCAGGGACTCTTTATGACTCTCCTTTACTCTTACACTAATTTGTGGGGCTGGATATTGAATGCATCAAGATGACATTTTGGACAAGTCCTCTGAGTTCCTGTTTTTTGCTATAATATTTTCTGAACAATGATGTTTATGTCTGTAAAACACTGACAGCACGAAATACTGTCACAAACATCAAATGACAGAAAATCTCATTTATTCCTACTAGAAAGTTAAGGCACACATCACTTTAGAACAGTTTGTAAATTGTTTCCAAAGGAAACTTACTCTTATCATACAATAGAGCACAAAAATTCTGTGCTATTTTCCCAAATTAGCTGAAACAATACATCAAGAAAAATCTGAAAATAAGTGTTTACAGCAGTTGTGACATTTAAAGCTCACTTGATAAACTGATTGATATGAGACCCACCTAGTTACATACAATTCTGGTTCTATCTGAGTGGGCAATGGAGGAATGACCTTAGGATCCATATCTGCTCCATCCCTCCCCCCTTTCTCTCTTGTGATTTATCCCTATGCTTTTCTTCCCCATCAGTATGAAGTGAGCAGTTTTTATTTTTTTTCCACTATGCCTTTTCATCATGATATTTTTGGCTTGAAACCAAGTGTTTAAAGACTGAAGTCATGCACTAACAATGAAACCATAGCCAAATTAAATATCTCCTCCTTTAAATTCTAGGTGTTGAATTTGCTCCCTTCAATGATTAAAGTGATTAATACAGAAAACTGGTACTAGAAAAGTAGGATCATTGTGACTACATCAATTAAGATTATTGGTATATTTTTACAGGAGAAATATGCAAAGCTTTGGAGATACAAGCTAGAAAACTCTGGAAAGCCATAAGCAGAGTCTGCTGGACAATTCTAACCTAAGCTCTGAAGGCAAGAATACTTATTGGAATGTAAATCATAAAGACCATTCTCCTGAGGCTTCAAGTAGGAATAAAGACTCTATTGGGAATTGGACTAGATTACATGTTACACTCTGTCACAAAAGAAAAACAATGATGTCTACACTTTGCCAGTGACCTGAGACTTTGCAAAGACCTGAGTTTATGAATAGTGGACTATTTAGTCAGGCAAGGAAATGTCAAGATGACTTAACATTCATGATATGACATGGGTACTGTGGGTGCTTTAAATTAAATACATAATTAGAAGAAAGCAAAAAGGCAGATGCATTTGAAAACTTTAAATTTTGGTCTAAAAAGAAAAATCTATAACATTGTAACCAAAGAAAATATAATTGCCGAAGAAAATAGTGCCACTACAGTAGGGCCACTACAAGTACTTTGAAAAGGGACAAAAAGAAAGATACCTTGGCCTGAGCTGCCTAGGACTGCTGCCACTGGTCCTGCCCATTCGGGAACCCACCTTTCTCATGGACTAGCACTGCAGTTGATCTTTAGATCCAACCCCTTCTCCCAGAAGCTTGGATTACAGTGGACTATCATGCTGGATGGATGAGAGACTCAGGAGCCCCTCACCCAAACAGAAGACCTCAGCAGGCTCCAGTCAGTATGGTGAGTTTGCCCCCTAATAGAGGTCTGTGGTGGATAAATAGGATCAGAAGTGAAACTCCCTCCAACTGTAAGACCTTGGTGAACCTAGCCAGAAAGTGGGTAATACCCTCCCCCACACAGAGAACATCAGACAGGTTGAGGAGCATGCCAATAATGCCTCCCCAACTTAGAAAAAGTTAAAAGAGCTTATGAGACTCCCAGTGACACAGTAGGACCTCATCTGGCACAAACACTATAGACAGGGATATCTGGTGACCTGCAACAACCTGAAGATATAATAACAGCAGAGTTGCCCTACATTAATACTAGGCTAGTTAGTGCAGAAAGAATATAGGACCCATCGAACAGGTCCTGTAGGAGGAATTCAGGAGACTGGATCTCCTCTTCAGTGTAGTATCCGGCAATTTGACTAACATCAACCACACAGGAGAACCCTAAAACTCACACTACAGATACTTGTGACTGTTGGGATAGAAAGACCAAATATTTACCCAAAAGGTGAAAATGACTAAATGAAAAGACAAAATGCATCGTCAAACATCTAGTCCATCAGGAGAAGGAAAGGCAACAATGAAATAGAGGAATTTAAAAGTCATATACCAGAAATCTCTGAAAAGATAGCAAATGAAGTAAAGAAACAAATCCATGAGGCCCTAGAGGAACTCAAATTAGAAATAATGTCTTATGTAAAGACAGAAATAACAACCTTAGTAAACAAGTTGCTCAACATAGCCAGAGAAGAAATAGATTAAAAAAATACAGGAGCATGGAAGATTGATTGAAACTGAATGAACAATGAGAAAAACATGCAGAATCCATGAAACAAATTCAGAGATACCCAAGAAACAAAAAATTGTATTGAAAGCCTGTAAAACCATTTAAATGAAGCTGAGGATAGAATTTTGGACCTTGAGAACAGGATCACAGATAGTGATCATGAAAAGGTAGAACTTATAAAAACAACAAATCAGTATGAAATGACAGTCCAGCAGCTTCAAGATGGTGCCACGAGAAACAATGTTAGATTAATAGTCATCAGTGAGGAGGCAGGAGACATTGCAAAGGATATAGTTAAGCTTTTCAGAGAAGTAATGGGAGAAAATATCCAAACATGGGGGAAAAATCTGATATAAAAATAAAAGAGGCATATAGAAACCCAAACCAACATAAATCTACACTGTGACATATAATAATTAAGGTCTCAGACCTATAGCATAAAAACAGAAGACTAAAAGCTTTTAGAGAAAATACACGAATCACCTATCAAGGAAAGCCTATTAGAATCACAGCAGACTTCTTAGCGCAAACCTTCAGGTTAAGACAAGCTTGCAGTGAAGTATTTCAAGCCTTAAAAGAAAACAACTTTCAACCCAGACTGATGTAAACACAAAAACTGTCTTTCAAATGTAATGGAGAAACAAGATACTTACATGACAAAGAACAACTAAAGAAATTCATGTCCACCAAACCAACCTTAGAAAAAGTGCTGAAAGGCATCCTAAAGAGAGATAAAAATGACCACAATCTCCAGAACAACAACAGAAAGAAACCACTAGGCTGGACAAGAAATTAAACAAGAGAGAAAAGCAGGAAACTAACAATAGGAACACAACATGGCAAACTCCAGCCAGTACCTATCAGTGATATCCATAAATGTAAATGGGCTCAATTCACCTATCAAAAGAATCAGGTTCACAGAATGGATCAAGAAAAAGGATCCCACAATATGCTGTATATAAGAAACACATCTGACTCAAAAAGAAACTCAAATTAAAAGTCAGAGGATGGAAAACAGTATTGCATGCAACAGGAACCCAGAAAAGGCAGGGGTAAGTATTCTGTTTGCAGATAAAGTGAACTTCAAACCTAAAAGGATTAAAAGAGATAAAGAACGCCACTATATACTTGTAAGTGGAAAACTACAAGAGAAAGAACTAACAATTATAAATATATATGCACCAAATACAGAAGCACCCAAATATATAAGACAAATACTAATGGACATGAAAAACCAGATGCACAAGAACACAATTGTAATAGGAGACCTTAACACCCTACTGTCACAAAGAGATAGGTCAACTAGACAAAAAGTCAGCAAAGAAGTAACAGAACTGAATCATACCTGTGTGAATGGACTTAGTGGATGTTTACAGAGTGTTCCACCCAAGCACATCAGAATATATATTCTTCTCAGCTGCACATGGGTCATTCTCCAAAATGGATCATACATTAACCCATGAACATTCCTAACTGAATGCAAGAAGAACATAATTATCCCATGCATAATATTTGAACATAGCACACTAAAATTAGAAATCAATGGCAAAAAATGCAAAACATGCATTGATACATGGAAATTAAACAACAACCTTCTGAATAACCAGTGGGTTACAGATGAAATTAAAGAGGAAATAATACAATACCTACAATACAATGAAAATGCAAATACAACATATCATAACCCATGTGATGCAATGAAAGCAGTTCTAAGAGGGACATCTGTAGCAATAAATAGTCCTATCAAGAAAATGGAACAAACATAAGTAAATAACCTAATGCTACATCTCAAGCTTCTACAAAAGGAAGAGAAAGTCAAACCCAAAGCTCATAGAAGAGAGGAAATTGTAGACATTAGAGCAGAAACTAACACAATTAAAACTAAAAAAAAAATACAAAGTGTTAATGAATCATAAAGCTGGTTTTTTGAAAGAATAAACAAAATCGATAAACCTCTAGCCAACCTTATCAAGAAAACAAAGAAAAAACTCACATCCATGCAATAAGGACTGAAAACAAAGAAATTAGTACAGATTCCATGGAAATTCAAAAGATCATGAACACCTACTTCAAAAACCTCTACTCACATAGGGTGGAAAACACAGAGGAAATGGACATATTTTTAGGAACATATGAGCTACAAAAGCTCAACCAAGAAGCTATAGAAATTTTGAATAATGCAATATCATCTACTGAAATTGAAAATGTAATTAAAAACCTTCCAACAAAGAAAAGCCCAGATCCTGATGGATTCACAGCTGAATTCTATAAAAAATTTAGAGGAGATTTAATGTCAATACTCCTTAAACTCTTCAAAGAAATTCAAAAAGAAGCAGTACTCCCTAATTCATTCTTGAGTATCACTCTCATACCAAAACCAGAGAAAGACCCAACCAAAAAGGAGAACTATAGACCAATCTCACTAATGAAAATTGATGCAAAGATTCTCAATAAAATATTGGCAAATAGAATGCAGCAAGTCATTAAGAAGATTATACACCATGACTTAGTGGGATTCATTCCAGGAATGCAGGGATGGTTCAACATCTGCAAATCAATAAATGTAATACACCACATCAACAGAGCCAAAAATAAAAATCACATGATCATCTCAATACATGGAGAAATAGCTTTCGATAAAGTCCAAAACCTTTACATGATAAAAACCTTACAGAAACTTGGAATAGAAGGTATGTACCTCAATCTCATAAAGGCCATCTAAGACAAAACAACAGCCAACATTATACTAAATGGATAAAAACTGAAAACCTTCACTGTAAAATCTGGAACAAGGATATTCACAATTACCACTCCTATTCAACAGAGTTCTGGAAATATTAGCCAGAGCAATCAGAAAAGAGGGAGAAATAAAAGGCATAAAAATAGGAAAAAAAGTTAAATTTTCATTATTTGTAGATGACATGATACTCTACATAGACGTCCCCAAAAACTCCATTAAAAGGGTAGTAGAGGTAATTAACAAATTCAACAGCATAGCTGGATACATAGTCAGCACTCAAAAATCAGTAGCATTCCTGTACACAAACAAAAAACTCACTGAGAAAGAAATTATGGAAATACCATCTTTGACAATAGCATCCAAAAAAATGAAATACCTAGGAATCAACCTAACCAAGAATATAAAAGCCCTATATGCTGAAAATTATACTACTCTAAAAAAGGAGATTGAAGGATATTAAACAGTGGGATGATATTCCTTGCTCTTAGTTAGGAAGAACCAACGTTGTGAAAATGGCCATATTCCCAAAACTATTATACAGATTTAACACAATCCCAATCAAAATACCATTAACATACCTTACAGAACTAGAGAAAATATTCCTAAAATTCATTTGGAAACAGAAGAAACCTAGAATAGCAAAAGCAATTCTGGGTAACAAAGGCAAGAGAGGAGGCATCTCAATTCCTGACTTGAAACTATCTTATAAAGCCAAAGTAATAAAATCAGCATGGTACTGGCAGAGAAATACAACTGAGGATCAATGGAACAGATTGTAAGATGCAAGCACTAGTACAAAGACATTCAGCCATATTATATTTTACAAAGTGGTAAAAATGTTCTCTGGAAAAAAGATAGCCTCTTTAATAAATAGTGTTGGAAAAATTGGCTTTCCACATTGCAAAGGCTGAAAATAGACCTTTATGGTGATAAAGCATATCACCATACACTAAACTAAAATCAAAATGGATCAAGGGTCTAAATATTAAAACAGAAACATTAAATCTACTGAAAGACAAAGTAGGTAAAAAAAATCTTAAAGACATAGGTGTAGGGAGAGAATTCATGAATAAAACACAAACTGCATGGGAAATACTTCAAAAAATCAACAACTGGGATCTCATATTACTCAAAAGTTCTTGTACTTCAAAAGAAATCAGCAGAAAGTGAAAAGAAAACCCACAGAATGGGAAAGAATTTTAACCAACAATCCCTCAAAGGTCTTATATCCAGAACATATAAAGAACTGGAAAACATCAAGCCCCCTAATTCAAAGACCCACTCCAAAAATGGGCATCTGAGATGAACACACAGTTCTCAGATGAAGATATGCAAATGGAAAATAGATATTTGAAGAAATGTTCATTATCACTTGTCATTCAAGAAATTCAAATTAAAATATCATTGAGATTTCATCTCACCCTAGAAAGAATGGCTGCCATCAAGAAAACAACTGATAATAAATGTTGGTGAGGCTGAGGGAAAAAGGAAAACTTATCTACTGTTGGTGGGAGCACAGACTGGTGCAACCACTGTGGAGGTCAGTGTGGAGATTTCTCAAAAACCTAGGATTGGAAGTTTCATTCAACCCAACTTGTCCCCTCCTCGGTATTTTCTCAGAAAAATGGAAAAGGTCATGTCATGGTGACATATATGCACCCATGTTCATAGCAGTACAATTTGTGATAGCTAAATCTTGGAAACAGCCAAAATGCCCATCAACTGCAGAGTGGATGAAAAAAATGTGGTATTTTATACAATGGAATACTACTCAGCTATATAAAAGGATGATCTTGAGGCCTTTATTGGTAAATGGAGGCAACTTGAGAATATACTCAAAAGTGAAATAAACAAGACTCACATTAGTAAATATCACATTGTCTCTCTAGTGTAAAAAATAATAAGAATGGACAGAATAATGGTATCCAAAAAGTATAATATATATAATTTATATTATGAAAGTGAAAGTAAAGGAAAGTGCTCCAAAGGATTAACGGTATGTATAGTGTGTAAAATAGATGACCTTATTATTGAGTTTTTGTTAGATCACTGAACAGAAGAGTTTGTACTGTCAATGTTTGAGTGTCTAACCACTTTTTATGCTTTGACTTTGTAACTTTAGCAACTATTGTTATGTTAACAATATGTAACATATCAACTAAGGATTTTATGATGCTAATTTTTTTTGAACTCTGTATTCTACTCCTTGTTTTTCTATTTTGTCTTTTTTAAAATTTTCTTTAAAATTTCTTAAAAATAAAAAAAAATTTTAAAAGAAACATAACTTAAAGACATTTTGGGAACTAGCAACACTCTACCTATAAAATCAAAAGCAAGGTTGCAAAACATATAAACCTTTTATTCGTTAAGAGAGTGTTTGGACATACAGGATGCATGGAGTATGTGATCGTGAAAGATTCAACCAAGATTTCAAAGGAAGGTCCAGAAAGCCAGGAAATGTGCCCATAAAGGGTGATTCATGAAGCTGTGACAGTGAAGTCAAACATGCGTGGATCACAAGGATGTCAGAGAGACCCAGAACATGGTGTGTATGCCAAGGAATGGTGCAGACAATCAGCATAATCAGCCTAAGAGAGAGGTCATGTGACTGTGATCAATAAGGTCAGTAGGGAGGAGCCACCCAAAAAGTTTAGAATTAACTTCTCATCACCAAGTGCCAAATATGTTGGATATGGAGCTACAGAACATATATTTTCCTTGGAGGGTTTTGGGTCTACTTTGGTCCTATTTTGTTCTATCCTTCTATTACTTCCTTGCATACTTGGAATTTTTAATCTGTGTCATTATACCTCAGGAAGACATATCTTCTTTTTATTTTTACTGCTATCTGCATCTGTATTTTCTGTTTGGCAAAACTATCAGCTTGTTATTTTCTCTAAGCACTAAGTAAGACTGAAGGAAATATTTTGGGGGTCAAGTTGACAAGGGATGAAAAGTGATGGTTGAGTTCAGTTTTCAATTTGACAGGCTGGGGAATACCAGTTACATATGAAGCACATTTCTAGGTGTGCCTTGGTGGATCAGAGAGACATGATCTTAAGGGTCTATACCTGGGACCTGGACCCTTACTCTCTGGTGAATTTCCAGCTCTGCTTCCTCACAACCATAGAGTGACCAGCTTTGATTCACCATGACTTTCTGCCATGATATCTTTATATTAATGCCAGCTCTTCCTAGTGCTTAGTTACTTTCTTGTTACTGAGACAAATTACCTGACATGCACAAGTCAAAGAAGAAAAGGTTTATGTTACTTTAGAGTTTGTAGATATTTTAGTTCATAGTTGGATGGTTCCAAGGCAGGACAGTATGGCAGAGGAGAAACAGTCCACGGCAGGGCAGATGGAAAATAGTGAAGCAGCAGTTTTGAGCCTCCTTTTCCCTTTTATTTCATTCAGCCTAAAAGTCTGTTGGCTGATGACATTGAAACCTAGGATGCAAATTCTTATTATCTATACACAGAATTCTGCTAAACCAGTCAGTAAACACATCTTTAACCCTTATTTACACACCATAGATCCAACCACCATAGAACCTTCCATGAGCCTACAAGTCTTTGAGCAGACATAGATACAAGCCATAATACATGGACTGAAACTTCTGAAACAATGAAATCAATTAAATTTCTCCTCCTTTCATTTGTGGAATGTCAGGTACTTGGCTGTAGTAGAAACTATTACATCAGTTTTATTCATAATTGCTAAAATTTGAAAACAAACATGATTTCTTTCAACATGCCGGTGACTCATAATCTCTGATATACTCAGATAATGACATATTGTTATGACTGAGAAAGAAACCTGCTGCCAAGTCATGAAAAGACATGTAGAAAGTTGTATACATATTCCTACTTGAAGGAAACTAGTCTGCAGAGGTTAATAGCTATAAGATTACAAGTACATGTCATTGTAGAAAAGGCAAAAATAGCAGATAGTAAAAATGCACAGTTTTTCAAAGCCTGAGAGAGTAAGACACATTTTAGTAGAAACATATACATATATATGCATATATTTGATGCAGCAAAACTGTACTTCATACTATAATGGTGAATAGGTTATGATACATTTCCCAAACCTTATAGGTTATCTAATACCAATAGGGAACCCAAATGTAAGCTATGAACTTTGGGTGAAAATGATACATTAACATATGTTGATTTGTGTTCTGCCTATATTAATATAGGGAGTACATGAGAATTCTTTTATACTTTTGCTCAGTTTTCCTTTGAACTCAGTACTTCTGTAAAAACTAAAGTCTATTAAAACAGCCACAAAAACTAAAACATGAAGCATGAATATGTGTAATAAACTATAAATAAAATAATGAATTTCATTTTAAGATAAAATTTTCTCAATTTTATAGGCTAGAGTTAACAATTTTAATCACAGTCAGGTAGAGTTGGGTCACCTTTGACTATTTATCTCTATTATCATTTTTCACATCCCTTAGTTATTCCTCAGCTTGCTAAACACTAATATATATCCTCCATGACACAAGGGACAGTAGAAAGATGGGGGGCCAAGAGAGAGTATTGGGCAAAATGTTCCAACTTGTTTAAAAAAAAGTAATACAATGTCATAATCTATGTGCATAACTATTTTTTAAAAACACCTCAAATATGCAGCTTGTTTACACATTGTTTGCTGAGAATCTTTTATTTTGGTTTCATTATCTATCATAGCTGATTGTTTCTGCTACTGAGGTGCTAAGCATCTAGAACCAAATGAAGCATGTGTTTCCTACAGCTAATCAGTGTTTAGGGTTGCTGTCTTGAAAAGAAAGTTACCCCCACAGTATTTTAGTATGTATGATACATAACTTTTCCTCAAGAGACAGCCAGGCATTTAAGAAAACTGAGAATGAAAATTTTTCCCATCTATTGTATTGTCAGGCATTTCAACAACATCAATCATCAAACTTTACTTCAAAGGGTAATTTTGAAGCTGAATTGTCTCCATTAAATGTCTCCCTCTTAAGTATACAGGGAAGCAAATCCATCCCCAAGCCAATTTACATTTCTTCAAAAATCTGCATTAAAAAATTCTCCAACATCCTGATTGACTTTTACACTTAATGAGGGTGTATTTGAATATGACATTAAGTTTTGCCATCTTTTTGTTGCCCTTACTATTAGTGACATCAATTTTACCCAGTACTTAAGTTTCAATAGAAAATACCACTTAAATATGATATGACTGCTAGAAGAAGTCACCACATGTAAATCATGTTTCATGAAGTGTTTATGATCCCACATTCTGGAAAGAGATAACGCAGTTTTGAGTTTCACTTCTGACATTTAATCAGATTGATGACATTGAGAAGTGATATTAAAACTGTAATCCACAGTTTTTTATTTCAAAAATTTGGAATACAGTAGCACATATTTCTCTGGACATTGCTAAAGAAAATGATTAAATTTATTTTAAAAATTATCTGTACTATAGCAAATTTCCCATAAATGTTAACTATAAAACTATTAATTGTCACTAAAATTGCCATGTTTCATCATGTATTCACAAATTTGACTAATATATTACGGACATTATAAACAAGAAATCTAAAAATAACATTATGTTTAATTCATTTTGATATTTTCAGATATTTATTATTTGTTTGTTTGTTGGTGTTAGAGTACCTAACTGCTGGTTTTCTACTTATTTCCCAATTTTCATACACAATTATTCTAATGTTTTCATTTTTAACATTTTTCTTCAATTTTCTGTGTTCTTCCATTTTTATCCTATGTTTAAATAAATATTAAGCAATTTTACAACTTCTTAAAAGTTACTATGCAATACTTGCATTTATAGTATATTTTAACTGAGATAATGAACTGGAAATATTGATGAATTTTGTGTCTTGTCTGAGAAAAAAATCATTCACAATTTACACTCATCATTATTAGTAAGAAGAAAAATAATTACAATTTAATCTCTGATAGACGATCCTTAGAGAAAGGTAAATCTTTATAAACAAAGGATTTTTAATGTATTTTGTAAAGAATCAAGTATCTAATGTCTATCTCCAAAAGCTGTCTGATTTGATAAGTGAAATGAAGAGAAATTTAGCTGAATGAATGTCTTTCACAATCAAACATTACATGGGCATTGTGTTAACTTCCCGTTATGTTCTATTTTATAAGAATAGGAAATTCACATGGATGAAAGAGGATCAGGTAGCTTATTCCCTTTGGTTCTTCTAAATAACTCATATTTAAGGATGGTAGAAGACAAAGAGATGAAGAAAGATCAAGTTAGACATGACATAGAAGTACAGCATATTAAAATAAAAGTTCCTTATGATCAAAGCTGAAAAAAATTTTGCATATAAGAAGTATGGAAATAAATGACCCAGTCACTTAACAGGGTTTCAAAATTTATTTTGCCCAAGGCTGAATGCAGAAAAGAATGTAGATGATCCTTCCTTCCATTGAAGAACAAAATAAAAGTAATTCGTTTTTTAACAATCTATGCCTAATATTTTAAATAACAAAAGCTCACCTATAGCTACTTCCCCTCAGCAATATGTCCCAAGTTTTATCCCAAGTTACTAAAATATTTAACAATTCAAACAAATACATGCAGATCAGTTTAGGAGTTAACAATCCAAAAAGTTCTGTCACCAGTGCTTTGTAAGAAATCACTTGCAAATAAGGGTTTTCCCTCATTCCTACTCTATTGGTAATGATCAATGTTTAATATCTATCTTTATTCACATTACTTAGAAAATAAACACATGGTTAATATCTACACTAATTTCTTTTCTCCCATTATACCTCCTAATATGTGTCATTAACATAGTATGGAGCCCCAACTTATAAACTGACCAAGTTTAAAGAATAATAAATACTCTACTATTATGTAAGTTAAAATACAAATGAAAATGCACTAAACTATCTGCATCAAGAAATACGACTAAATTGAAAGATAACAGAATAAAAGAGCCAATTGTTACCTCTCACTTATACACACAGCTGCAGAACTGTTTTTTTTTCTGTCCCCTCCCTCCTTTCAACTCTTCTTCCCTTCATTTACAAACCTTTGTTTCCATTGTGTCCTTCTTTCATTTATTTATTTTTGTTTTGCCTTCTTTCCCTTGCCTCTCACCTCTCCCTAGTTCCCCTTTCGTCTGAACTTGCCTCTCACCTCTCCCTAGTCCCCCTTTCGTAAGGGGAACGGGGTTGAAGGGAGGTGAGAGTATTGAAAAAAACAAACAAAAATCAATGGAGCTCCAGGGGTGCAATTTGTCAGTGTGTGGTCCTTGCACAGGCATTCTTTTTTCTCTCTTCTTTTTTTAATGATACCTGTTACCTAAAATGTCACATAACTGATACTGTTCATCACAGTGTCACAGCTTTTGGGGTACCCGCAGTCATAGAAACGAAGTGCTCTTCCCTCTATCTGGTTTGAGCCGGCAGTGAAACACGACTTGCTGCTCACTGCCTTGCCATAGTTTTGTGCCGCGTCTTGAGCATAGGTCCTCAAGAGTTTCTGATTTCAGTGTTTAGTATTATGTGCCCCATGACATTGCCTCCTACGAGCTGACCACCAGATAGGCTCAGGGTGTATTATGAAATAGACTCTTCTTTTCTCAATCGTTTTTCACACAGAGTGCATTCTTCTTGAAGATCAAATGGACTTGAACTTTGTAGCCTCCATTGCAAGTGACAATAGACAAGATGAGACGAAATGAAGAACTGCTCTATGGCCAGATGCAGTCTCTAGAATCAGTGATATGGAATTGGGCATGAGACAATGGTCATCTTTTCTCTGAATGATACCCAGTGGGAACAGTTCAGTAAGTAATGGTGGAGGAAAGTAGCCCATGGTACTCATGACCTGGTTCTGTCATCATGGCAAAGCCATCTCTTGATCCACAGTAGGGGAATTCAAGGAAAATTATTTTCAGAGTGCTCAGCCAAGGTCCGCCACTATTACACAAGTGTGATGATCCTCATTATCCACTTGACTGAGTAGAAAGATGCCTAGATTAGCAAAGTGAAATTCTGTGTGCCCAGGTAGGTCATGGGGTTGTAACCTTGCAGGCTATGTGTGGTCCGTGGTCCCTTCCTCCCTTGTGATTTCCCTGATTATCTGCTTCCTGGCTCACATGAAGTGTGAGAGCTTTGCTCCCTTCTGCCTTTCCACTGTAATGATTTGCCTCACCTGAGTTCCAAGGCAGTGGATTGACATGCAGTAAGCAGGTACTGACATCCAGCCAAAATCTAACTTTCTTCCTGGGAAATTGTGTAGGTCAAGTTCTTTGCCTCAATGCATCAAATTTAAGAATGGATTTTCTATGAATGACATATCTCTCAAGAACGACCCACAGTCACAAGTAGCTAGGAAGAGTAGTGCATAATGTCTTTCTACTCCAAGTAGAAAACGTTCCATGACAGTGCACAGGAGGGAGACTTGTATTCCTGGCTGCAGAAGCTTAGAGAAATTTCCAGTTTTCTTATTAGGAATAAGAAAAAAAGAATATATTCTTGAGGTGAATATCTCACTTTTTGCTCTTCTTGTATTCCTCCACTTCTCTCCTTTTTTTTCTGTCTACTAAATTGCTTGTGTTTTTGCTTTCTTTGTGGCTTCCAGAAACAACGTAAAAATTTGCTTATACTATGATCGTGGACCTGAGGATAGAGTTATACCTTTCCAGGTCATACCCTGAATGACATCATTCTTACTAACAAGCTGTCTGTCCTCACAGCCCATTCACCTATGAATTCATCACTGGATAAAGTGCTGAATGTGTATTGCACGCCACCACCTCCAATGGTGTCCTCTCTCTGGATCTTACCATATCAGTGTCCTGTTTAAGCCACTACTATTTGTTTATTGATTGTCTTGCACAAACTGTCCTCAGTGGGTAGCCACATACTGATTGCCCATCCCAATAATCCACTCAGTTTCCTTTTCCTGCCAGATTTTGTTCCACAGAATGTAGCCTCTATTTCCATGAGGGTGGTGGTGAATGAGTGGAACTTCTGTTGACTGGGGGCAAAGGTGCTGCCCTTTCCTGTCCTCTCCACAGCACTGAATTGTATGGCCAGTTTTCTCACCCTTCTAGGTCCTAGAATGATCCCCATAATTAGGAAGAGTGGTGCTTCAAAAGATTAAGTTTCAAACTGTTAGGATTCAACATATATTATTACTTTTATTTATTTTTCCCATCCATGAGTGTTTCCAGAACCAACAATTCTGTATATGTGTATGTGTGCAAATTTTGGAAAAAAAATTGGAAAAATTATATGTTAATAGAAGAAAAAAATGTCAAAGATAAAATGACAGTAATAGAAGTATAATTTTCTGAATATATTTAACCAGTGAGTGTTAGTGTAGGTTGTGTTTAAGGAAGGCGGGAGACATTTCTGTTTTGATCTTAGAAGGCTAGTAGAGAAAGACAAGAGGGTAGAATTTGTGAGTGGGGATCTTTTGGCTCCTAGACCTCCAACCAGAATGATAAAAATCTCTTTGGTAACCCAAAACATAAATTCAGCATTTTCCCTCCAGTTCACTTTACCACATCTAGACACTATGCACACTTTATGATAGGAAGCTCTGTATTCTCCTCTATTCAAAGCCAAAACATTCTTCTGTTCTTCCTAACAAAAGAAGGACTTCTTATTCTTGGCAGCTGTATTGGTTGATTGATTGTTGCAATTTCAGAAGCTTACAATTTAACTAAGTAGGCTCAGCCATTCTATACGTTGGGTGTAGAGGACATGTTTTTGGAAGAAACTCTGCTCTTAACAGTCTCACTGTTTTCTCTATATATACAAATGTCAATCTTTTAACTCTAGACATCTTATCACTTTATAGTAATTACAAAGTCTTTCTAACATCTAAACATGAAATGCAAATTACAACAATGCTGAGATTCCATCTCACTCAAGAAAGAATGGCAAAGATCAAGATATCAACCAAGAACAAATGCTGGAGGGCTGTGAGGAAAAAGAACCCTTCTTCACTGCTAGGGGTGTAGTCTGGTACAACCACCATGGAAATCAGTTTGGACATTCCTTAAAATACTAGGATTAGAGGTCCCATTTGATTCAACTATCCCACTTCTTGGCATTTTCCCAGAAGAATTGAAAACATCATACCACAGTGATGTAGGTGCACTCATTTATAGCAGCGCAATTTGTAATAGCCAAATCATGGAAACACGCTAAATGCCCATTAACTGAGGAATGCATAAGAAAGATATGGTATTTTTATAATTAAATATTACTTAGCTATAAAGAAGTATCTCATTGATGCTTTTATAGGTAAATGGATAAGATTTGAGACCATACTCATAAGTAAAATAAAGCGGACTCACATGTGTAAATACTATTATTGTCTCCTTAGTATAAAGATCTGAAAGAGTAATTAAGACCCAAAATCTACAAAAGATACTGTGAAAGGGTAAGAAACTGCTGAAAGAGGAAACGTAAATGGGATAGAAAAAAGGAGAAAAGAAGGAAGGAAAAAGGAAAAAGATATAATATTTTATATATACATAAAATGGCTAGAATGATTATACTATTAATTCTATTAGTTCTTAGAAAAAAACAGTTAATACTGATACAGTTAGATGAGTTTTGCATGTTTATCTCTGCCAATCTAAGCAACTTTTTTGAAGTTAAAAATATACCTTATTTCAACCATTGTTACATTCCTATCACCTTGTTTTGAAAGCCTATATTCCTTTGTTTTGGGTTTTTGTTGTTGTTGTTGCTGTTGCTGTTGCTTGCAGTAGTTTGTATATCTCCTTTTTAATTTTTCTTTTCTATTTTTTCTCTTTAAAATAAAAGCAAATAAATAAAATATTAATAAAAAAGAAATGAAAAACTATAAAAAAGGGGGGAAGCTTAGTATATACATATAATAAGACACAAATTCAGGGTTAAAAGTTCTTTGTTGCATTAGAATTTTAATGAAAAATACAAAGGAAAAAGCCAGAAAATTTTTTGTAACCACCACAGTAATGATTGATTCAGGCAAGAATCATCAATGACTCCTAACATTTCAGTAAAAATTTTAAGATCAGCATGATATTTAAAAAACTTGGAAACATTTCTCATAAATCATATTTCAACAAAAAGAATATGATAATATTAAAATGTAAAATTTGCTAAACACATTTAACATAGTAATCAAAATTAACATCACCAACATTGCAATAAATTGACATTATGTGCCTTTAGAATACACTCAAGTGAGAACGCATCATTGATAAATTATTCCCACCAAAATACATTATCTGTCTCCAGCCATGAGGAAATATATGTAGGCATTTGCCTAGGGGAAAAAAATCCAAACCAGACAGCCAGAATGTCTGCCCTAAGGGAGCCCACAGTTTATAAATTATAATAAAAATAGAGGAAAGTTGCTTGAGAAGTTAAGAATGATATTTAAAAAGTGAAAAATAAAACAAGATATTACATTCAGAATCAAGTTGAAAAAGTTTGATACTCTACTGGTAAACCTTCTTCTCTCTGAGACAAAATTCTTAATATCCACAGTTTAAAGGAGGAGATGTTTTACTTTGCTGATGGTTTCAGTCCATGATTGGCTAGCACCAGGCAGTGACAGCATGGAGGCAATGCATGGCAGAGAAGAGCTGTGCCACGCATCTGGTTTATGGCAAATAGGAGGCAAAGCAAGGCAAGAGAGGCCATGGCTCATATATAGGCCCCAAGGTTACACTTCCATGGTCTTCCCAGGCACAGCAGGTAGTGTGATCCACCATCCTAAAGCCACTCAAATGGAAATTCCACCCTAACCGCCACATTTCATACTCTACATCTTGCTAGCCAAACACATTTCCCTAAACAATAGTGAATATACAGATAAACACATTAGTAAATTTATATGTCTACCTACCATTACACAACAATGTTGTATACAAATGTAAACTTCATAATCCCTTCTCCAGAGATGCAATAGTTCTAGCATTTTTCAAAAGCCCAATTCACTTATGAAGCACAAGTCCCATTTATAGGTGTCAGTTTCTGTAAAAACCAAAAATGTTACATAATCTCAACATAAAATGGGTGAGCATGCTTATTCAAAATGGGTGTAATAAAGGGGTAGAAAAAAATTAGATAAATATAAGACTGAAACCAACAGAACAAACATTAAGTCCTCTGTATAGCTTGATTTCTGGCACTCAGAGCACATACTGGTAAAATGTGAGTTCTGGTAACAAAATCTGTCTCAGTCATCTTCCCATCACTGTGACAACATACCCAGTTCCCATAACTTAAGGAAAGAGAGTTATGCTTGCCTCACATTTTTCAGTAGTTTCAGTTGGATAGAACCAAGCATGCCATCTTATGGAACCAGGAAGTAAAGAGAGAAAACAGAAGCTGGTGATGTCATCCAAATCCAACAATAACCCACATCTAACAAGACAGTCATCTGCTGGACTCATCAATGGTTAAACTTGTTGATAGATATAGAGCACCATGATCCAATCACCATAGGAACCATGAGATCTTTAGGAAATATTTTGCATCTGAAACATTACACTGTGTCATGGCTCCAAAAATACTAATGTCCATCTCATTATCCTCTTTAGAGTTGCCAAGTCTTGACATTTCCAGGATTGCTGACAAGCCCAAGTCCAAAGTCTACATTGAGACTCAAGGCCAAATCTTAGCTGTGAGCTCCTATTAAACAAAGTTAAGTTGTTCCGTCATAAAATAACACAGGGTAAATATTACTATTCTAAAATGAGAAAAAAAGTAATAGGAAAGAAAATGGCCTAAAGCAAGAAACTCAGCAACATAAGCATGAATCTGGTAGTTTCATGACCAGCACCCATGGCCAGCTGTGGCAAGATGTGAACACCAAAGACTTGAATGGTCCCACTTCTGTAGTACTGCCATTTGTGGCCTGGATCTTGGACTGACTCACTTCCTGAGTTTCTTTGGTCTATCTGAAGGACTGCAATTGGTATCACTGTAGTAAATTACCTTTCTGTACTTTATCTTCAGTCATAATTAGGTTTCAAATTAATCTAGATGCCTGCCAATATCCACATCATATATGGTAGACATCAGTTCTGTGAGTAACTGTTCAAAAAGCCAGAATGTTAGATATATTCTCTACTCTTTTCCTTCACTCCTGTGTGACTATGAGTTTTAAACATTTTATGATCACTCTGAGCCTTACTGGCTTCAGTCTGTAGTACAGAAGGTTTTCACACTCCTGATGCCTCTTGTTTTAGCATCCCTCAGGCATACAAACAATTTAGATTTTGTTGGCACTCTAAGTTAGTGGAGACAGACACTATTATCTTGGCAATTCTCCTAAAAGTTGGAATCAGATGCACAATTCACTCTTTTCTTTCCCTGAGGGAACTTCCTTGAGCTAATATGAGCAATGATGCCTCAGGGTCAGAAAATCATAGATAAAGAAATAAGATCTTTTGTTACACATTTCAACATGGCTTTTTTCAGCTGTGACCTTTCACTGGTACTATAGCCTCTGTACGTATTGCTTGAGGTCTCATAGATGCATCTTGGTCCATATATGGCTGCTCATAATGTGTCTCTCTGGGGAAATGGATTCTATAAATTCTTAATTCACCATTTGTTTATATAACCCCTCCCACATAATATAGTTTTAAACCTGTGATTCCACTGGTGGTACACAAAGTACATACACATTTTTTTCTTTTGTAGTATACTATTCATTAAAATTATTGGCTAATTGAAATATGAAGAATTTTATTTCTTTTTTTATTATTTTCTCTTAAGATTATTTGTTTTTTTTTCAAACAGAAACAATACTGTTTGTATATATCTAATATTACCTTTAAAGGTAAATAAACATTTGTCCCCTTCCTCAAAATAAACTCTTCTGTCAAAGTCCTTCTATAGGTTGAGATATATAACCCAATTATTTCACTTGTTCAAGTCCAAGAGTTTAACCTCTACTTGAAATATCTGTTTCTCTTTCCATACTTTATCTGACAGGCAATTGTGTTAACTTTATATTTAAAATATATCTCAAATACAGCCAATTTACATCTTCTCTATTACTGTCATCTGAGCTCATATCCTCTTCAACTGTAACTTAGATTATGGGAATATACTCCAAAAACAATTTCCTGCAGGTAGTCATGCCCTCTTTAAAACAATGAATGTGTTTAAAAAGATCTTCTAACAAAGGATACATGATTTCTTTACTCAAACCCCTTATTGATTTGCCCTTTAGTCAAAGACAAAATATATTTACAATGTTATGCACATTCCTTCATGATCCAGAACCTTCCTTTTGACACCTTTGACACCTGTCCTTGATTATGCCAGATTTGTTCTAACCATTCTTTCTGCTGGGATAGTCCTTTCCTTTGTAATATATTGGCTAACTCTCTCATAACCTTCAAACCTTTGCAGCTATCACCTGAAAGAGATTGAGTCCTGTTGTTACAAGCAAATGAGTTAGATAGAAATATTATAGGCAGTCACAAAGGGCGAGGGCCTCGAAGGAGCCAATGTACAGGACCAAATACCTTGCACTGTGGTAAGACACACATCTCTCATTGTGGGCCAGGCCTCAAGACAAAAGACCAAGCAAATACACCCACTTCCTAAGAACTGATAATCTAAATAGATCTCCATCGCTCGGAGGAAATCAGGAGTCACCATTCCAAACCCCTAGGGAAGAGACACTACTCTTTAAACATGCCTGCTTGCTATGTGACTCACTTCCCCATTTGTACTCAATTTAATCAATTGAACTTGAGTGATTAATCTTACTGGTTGACCTTAGTTCTGTCTCACCTCTGCCCGCCTTGCAATTTTCCATGTTTTCCCCACATTAGACCTGCCTCACCTTGTAGTTTTGCTCTACAAAATCCCTAGAAATGATGGGGACTTTGGTAACTCACTCAGGACCCCTTCTGTCTCTCAGACAGAAGCTCTTTCTTTCAATAAATATATTCTGCCCATAACTTCTATTGTTTCCAAAATTTATTCTTTGATTTTATAGAACGAGTTTTGTTCCCCTATGTCACTCTCATTACACAATATTCACAACCTTTGATGAGAAAATGTGTAATTTTACTGCCTCATTTTGCCATATGCACAAGCCAGTTAGAATAGAAGATGCCTTAAACAGCAATTAGTTTATATACAGTAAATACAGACTAAAATCCTCCTGCTATAGGAAAACATCAGTAGGTGATTTAAATATTCTCTCTGGTAATACACCACAAAGAAAACCATTTAGGAACTTTTAAGTTTTAATATGTGGGACACAATGTTCTAATGAATTCAATATGTTACTTTAAAATCCTATGCCTCTCAAATATTTTCATTCTGTTTTCTGTAATAGTGAATTTATATGTCTAAATTTCCAAAATTAAGAGACGAAGAGCAAACATCTGCAACTTTCAGTCTTTGGCAATTCACATAACAAATCCTTTGACTACATAGAGTGTGATAGACTTTGGAATTGGAGCTGATGTTATTGAAATAAATGAATTTATTCATTCAATTAGGAAGATCAAATCTAGCAAAAAAAGAGAGATACAAAACTGTTCTTAAAGCAACAAAGTATTCTATGTTTATAGCGTGAAGCAAGAAAACTCAAAGTGGATAAATGATAGAATAATTACATGAGATTATAAGCAGTTATTATGTATATCTAGGTATGTACTGTATCATACTACATTTCTCTCCCTTAGAGTATTTGCTTAGCTCTAGTTTATTTTATTATCCCCTAACTATTAAACAGCTCTAATGCCATTTACTGAGAAAAGTAGATATTGATCATAGTAAAAGAGGGTATTAATCCTACCTAGGAAGAAAATGCAGGCATTTCACAGTGTTGTTAACTGAAAAATCAATAGAACTCTCATCTCCTAGATTGTGGGGCTTTGGCTATGTGTGTGACTGCACATGGCTTCCATAGTCTGAATTCTTCTCTGAACCCTGAGTGTCACAAATTTAAGATGACAGCTGTGTATTTACCTTGTCAAAAATTTCAGGTTCAATAACTGGTGCACTTAGCAACTTCATATTACTACTAGTGTGTATGATAGGCAACTGAAAGTGGCGTATGGTAAAACACTGACACTTACTTAGATGTATCTACACATATGATTTTTAAAATTATATTCTGGAAAGTAGAGAAAGAGGAATGTTTTCTGATCAATTATTTTGATAAAAATAAATTAATCAATTGAGTCTTTCAAACTAGACTTTGTTATTTAAAAATGTCAGATTAAACAATAATGAAAATAATGAAATAATGAAAGATATTATTTTAAAAGTAATTCAGCTGCAACCTTAAAAATGTATTGTTATAAAACAATGAAGTTAATAAACTCTTGTGTTCTTAATTTTCAGAACTGAACTCTCCAGTTTAGATTATCTTTAAAGTTTTCTGATTACACTTAAACTTTCATATAGAATAAGCAGTCACATATTCTTATTTCTGTTTTGTGAGACTCAAATTAAGAATGCAAGTAAGGTTTCCTAGCTAAACAAATGCTTGCTAATCAACAAAAGGAACCAAATTTTATTGCTAATTTCCATCAAAACCAGTATGCTAAACTTTAAATACCTTCCTTGTCCAAGGAGGTTTCTAATAACTTTCAAAGAACACAGGAGATTAATAAGGGCCTTTTTATTAGCAATTAAAACCCTCCAATTATATCATCAGCATGCTACCCACCTAGTCTGAACGTTTCCTATCCTATATATGACAAGAGACCAGAGTAAAAGAAATTGCAAATGTTAAGGGTCAGGAGGGTTTGAATGGAAACTCCTCACAGCATACTAAACACAATCCTTAACAATGAACTGCTTTAAATTCAAAGATGATTTCTAACTTCAAATTAATATTAAAATAACAACAGTATAGCTCTCTGCCAAAGTATTTAATGTCTTTTAATTTCAGAAAATGTTTATTTCAACAAAAATATACAGAATTTTAACATCAAGTGTTTTTCTTTTTTTGTGATTGTTGTTCTCCCCCCCAGGAATCATTATTGTCTTAGATTATAGCCTAACTTTACTAACCACGCTGTTGTATATTCAAGCATATAATCTATATTTCATGACTAGCTCTTAATAAAAATTTATGCACATAAACTGAAAAATAAAATTAAAACCAAATATTTTCTCTTTTAAATTGCCTTATATTTGTCACATATTAATTTGGAATTCTTAAAGTACTAAAGGTTCTTTCAATTATTGATAATTCATAAAAATATGTTTTCATCTATGTTCTTTCCACCTATGTTCTTTCAAATATATTTAATTGCAGAAAGTCAGTTTTGTTAGATTGGTTGGTACAGTGACTAAAAATTAATACATTTTCTTTAAATATGAATGAATTTTATCACAACCAAAAAAGAGTAAGTGGAGACATCTTTTTTTCTCTGAGACAGGGTCTTGCTCTTCAGTACAGGCTTGCCTTCCACTCATAGCAATCCTCCTGTTTCAGCCTCTCAAGTGGTGGGGTTACAGGCATGAGCCATCATGCCCAGCTGAGATGTTTTAAAGAGAAAATACAAGTTTATCACTCTAATTAGCTCATTTTATTTGAATGAATAGCACAATTTATTTCAGTCATCAAAGAAAAATTTTCACAGGTTTCAGGTAAAAGATCACCAAATTTTCTCTGCCAGACGAAATTTCTTCAAAGGGCCATTTCAGTGTAAATTTGCTGCTATAATTAAGCAGCAGATAGACTTAATAAAGCTTGCTTGTAAAATCTGGCAAATCAGTAAAATAAGAAGGACATTCTTGAAGGGATTGTCTGGAGAATATTTTGTTTGAATTTCTGAGATAATACTTTTTTTTTCCAGTTTTATATTTTACTATTTCCTAGTGGGTGGCTCTTACTTAAACTATTTTAGTTGTCTGTGATAACTTTGAATGAGCAATAGAAATATCAGAGTCACAAATATATTAACCTAAACCAAAAACAGGTACAGTGAAGACCCTTTTATAATTATTAACTTTCAAGTAATAGTGGTCCATATTGGTTAAATAAGTAAGCATTAACAGAGCTTAGAAAGCTTAGTACTTGAAAAATTTCTTAGTGGTTATTTAGTAAGACAAATTTTTCATCCTAAGACTCAAGCACATATACAAATATTCCAAGATGAATATTGCAAGTCAGCCGCTATTGCGGAAAAAGTGTTAAGGATGGTTCCATATCATTTTCCATCATATGACTAAGTAATTCTGGTTTGATTCTTCCCTATTAGTCTAAATGTACCTCACTTTATTTTGAAATAGCTTCTATTTAATTTAGTTATTTAATAGGTAATTTGACTATGCTAAGTATAAATGTAGCACTATGACTTGAGTTTTTAGTAATTTATCCAACAGCTACATAATATAAGTTTAACAGTTGGGCTAGACTGACTCTTAGGTGCATTTGGAGTGACTTTCTTCAGGATCTTATATTTTAATGAATAAGCATAGATAAGAAAAGTATAGCATTTATTTTATTAGTTGTTTAATTTTGTATCCATAGTGCTGGGAATTGAACCCAAGATCTCAAGCCTGTTGGACTTTTGCTCTACCAGGAGGTAACATTTGAATGAGGAATTGATGTGAATTTTTAAATATTCTAGTGAAGATAAGTTTTAATAATCAATTACTTATCCAAGTGAAATATGAGGAAGTAAAAATGTACTACTCTTTGAATTGTTTCACAAATCATATTCTCAATAGTTTGAATATAATTAAATTTTATTTTCAAAAGAAAAAGAGGGAAAATAGCCTGATATTGAATTAGAGTACATGTTTTATAAAGGTGAAATAAATTTGCTTTTTTGACGTTACGATTTCATTATTTTGTTTGATAGCCTTTTAAAGCAGTCAATTTTTTGTCATTTTTAGAAATAACTTTTTTTTCAATGCAAGCAGGGAGAATTAGTATTCTATTTATTTATGAGTGTTCTATTTAAAATATTTTTCCCTCCTAAGTGAATGTGAACAGAATCTACTTTTCATGGGCCATGTTTTATTTAGTGATACGATGATCCATGATTTTTCACAAAGAATGACACAAATCTTATTATAGGAAAGAAATCATGGACAGAATTTCAACTTGTAAAATAAAATTTATCAATTCTTGGTCATTCCTCCTTTTTCCAAATAAAAGACAAATTTAGGTAAATTTAGTAAGTGCTTGATGGTATTCTTTATTATAGGTTATACAATTACTAAATTGGTGCTACGTATTACTGTATTGGCAATGAAAATCTTGTTATCTAAAAACAGCTATCTTCTCTCCTTATAACTAATCTCTATATGTGAACACTTTGACCACTTACAAGCACACATGCACACATGCTAACATTTTCTATGAATGAGAAGAAAATTTAGTGGGGAACACACTGAAAATCAAACACAGGATGACTTCTTGTTTTGAATTTCATATAATGTTACCTTGTACAAGTCATGTCATCTCCATGAAAATTATTTGCATAATCATGTAATGAAAAACAATGTGTATATATATATATAATATATATCCTATTGTAATGCAATTAAGAAACAAATGACAAAGTAAAAGAATATTGATGACATTATGAATATGTGATGAATAGTCTATTAGGTTTCTGAGGATTCACTGTTGACTACCTACAGTATTCTAGTGACTATTTTAGGTATATGATTCTAGTAAAGAAGAAATGAGACAAATGAGCAGTCCTGGTTTTTGTGCTACAGTGTGAAGAAACAGAAGACATGAGGAATATGTCAGATGATGATGACTGGTAGGAGAAAAAATAAAGTATGTGAATGGGAGAGGCTACACGGGGCTAGTGGGTGAATTTTTAGGCTAAGGATGTACTCTGAAGAGCACAGGTAAGAACATTTGAGCAGAGGACTGATGAAAGTGAGAGGGCACTTGATGTGTATGGCTCCAAGGTGTGGTCAGGATTCCATTCAAAGCATTATAGCCTAGGCAGGATACTTTAAAAAGTGAGATTAAACTGGAGAGAAGCTGAGAAGAAAATATCAACTTTTAAAGGAAGGTCATAAAATCCAAGTGTAGAAGCAAATATGTTTTCTGAAACAATTCATATTACTAATGTGTCAAAAATAATAGTCTTACTGGGTGTGGTGGCACAGATTTATGATCCCAGCATTCAAAAGAAGGAAACAGGAGGATCTTTGAGTTTGAGGCCAGTCTGGGGATAAACGGTGAGTTCAGGGATAGCCTCAACTAGGAAAGGAGGCCCTGTCTCAGGAAAAAAAAAAATAGTAGTCATGAACAGAAACAAAATCTAAAGTTTAAGCAGTGCTGCTTTATAATTTTTCCACTTTTCCTATTAAATGTTTCTTCCCCCTGTAATTATTCCTTGTCTGTCATACTACAGTTCCGTTAAAGGCACTGATTACTTCCTCAGGATACCAGGTTTTGTTTTTGCCTCTTTATGTATCATGCAACACAGCTGATCACAATTCCATTTGTAGTCCGACAACAGATTGAGTGGAGTGTGACCATTGCCCCTCACCAATTATTACCAATAATGAAGGCTAAGCTTGTGTCCTCTTGGCAACTAGAGATCACTGCTGGCGCTCATTTCCTTCACAGTCAGATAACTTCCAAACCTATTTATATCTATATACATACACCGTCTCTCACATACTGTCATGTACAGATGGATTTTTTTGGACACAAGTCCAATGCTAAATTCATTTTTATTAAACAGCATTTTGCTAGATTTAGTCTTATGACAAATCATTAATGTCTTTTTAATTAGTGATTTTCTATTAAACGTTTCTAATGTGACTTGCAGCCAAGATTCCACTTTATATATAACCGTTAACATAAAATAATCCTCTATTGAATGAGTGATAGTTGCAAAGGAATTCTCATAGCTCTAAAATTTGAAGTTCTCTCTCAACTGTTTTGTTCCTTATTACCTAGAATCCAAAATGTTACTATTCAAGATGCATTCCAAGTTTTGTGGTTGTGTCTTTCAGGTCTTTCTTTAACTGGAAAGCAAAAACTTTAGAAAGAGGAAGAAAAACTAAGTGAAACTTTTCAAAACTTATCTTCTTGATACAATGAAACACAAGTTGGAACAAGTAGTATAAATTCATTTAAAGTAGGATACGTTTGGGTAGAGTACATCTTTATGTATTTCATTACAGATGAAATTCTATTTATTGTATTTTTATGAAAAACTTTTAATTTTTTTTTTGTACTGGGAATTGAACTCAAGACCCAAGCAGGCACTTACTTGTGCCACTCAGCTATATACCTGATCCAGAAAAACTGTTTTAGTTATAAAACAGTTTTGCACTGCAGCTTTTAAATTTGAGGATCCAAATGAAGTATATATTAGCATACTATAATTGTCACTTGTTTTTAAATGCAGAACTATGAAAAGTTTCACCTTAAGATTTTTTGCCTGATATTGCATATTCCTCTCACAGATGTAGATATATAACAATCTGTTTGTCTGTGTGTTTGTTTCCTTAAGAATCCACCTTCAGAATTTTGACCTCTTTGTAAAAGGAATGTTGAATTTTCTTTGCATGAGGAGTCATACGGATGTTCAAAGTGAACTTCTACTCCTAGAATATGTTCTGTGTTGAGCATTAATCATTGTGAACTTCATGAAACTTTTCCTTTATCATTGTTTAAAATTAGGCTTCATTTGCTGGCTCTTTAAAATATATATATATATATATATATATATATATATATATATATAATTAATATTCTTCCAGGGCAAGAAATTCTCTTTATTGTTATTATTCACTTTGTAAAGAAGAATAACCTCCTATTGTGTTTGCTCAAGAGGCCAGGAAGTGCCTGTTCTTTCTGGACACTGGGCTAAAATGCTTCCCTCTGTGTAGCGTAGATCCTGAATTAACTGATGCTGGAGTCAAGCTCTGTTAAATAGACCACTTCCTTTCTATGAAAAGCTGTCTTTTTCAGATCTCTGGCTTCCTCTTCTGGGGAAACTCATTCTCTGATCTTCACTTGAATATATGTTGACCTTCAGGTCTTATAGGTGGATCTACCCCCATTCATTGTGAGTTTTCTTCTGGTGTGAGGTTGCTTTTATCACATTTTCAGGAAAAGGCCAGGTTTTCATCTTCTTTTTTTCTGCTGAATGTGTCAGATCCTAGAAATATTTCCCTGAAGCATTGTTACCGAGACCTCTGGTCCTGCCATCTTATCCTGAATGACCACAGAAAGAAAATGTTTCTTTTTGTCTACAAGGGTCGAATTAAGTTATTTTAAAAGCAACACATGAACTTGTAGAAAAATATGTCAACTGAGGTACAAGTAAAACCGAGAGTATGTCATAAATACTCTGATCAGGGAGAAAAACATATGGTCCTATAATTTAGAAGAAACAGCCAGAGATAGCATTCTCCTTGGAGTATTAGATATATAAGTGCAAGAAGATTTCTATTTAGGATATATAGCAATGCAACAAGAGATTGAAGATACTGACAAGGCTTCAAAAGACCTGGCAATAAAACTGTCTCTTCCCTCTAGAGCTATTTCCAGAAGCCACTGTGAAAAAGTCATTGTATTGTATTATGTGAAAGATTTGTCTTTGTTTTTGCTTGTTCAAAGTGAAATATTTACTTCCTTTTATGAAAACTTACACAAATAGCATGACTAAAGTCAAATAAAACAACAACAAAGAGCCTCTTTGTTTCTTTGTTTTCTAACTCATACCTCAATCCTACTGTTTAAAAGAGATTTCTTTCCGAGCTGAGTCTGTTAGTCCAGTTAATTCACTGAGTCTTCAGCACTGTCAACATAATGTTCAAAATGCTTCTCTTTGTTCCTACTAACATTCTTTTAGACATTAACAATGAACCTGAAGATAAGAAAATATCCATTTAAATTAATCAATGAGAGTATTTTCAGAAAGAAGTATTTTACCGGTTAATATTTAAGGAAATTTGTAAAGTAATAAAATGATCAAGAGGTCAAGTGTAGGATCCACTCAGTTTTTTTCATACAAGTTAAGTTGCAGATGATACAAAGTTGCTTTGTTATACCAAGTCTTCTTTCTTACAGATTCTATGGCAAGAATTAAATTTATTGGGGAAAATTCTCTTCACAAGGATATTTAAGAAAAAAACCTATAAACAGCGTGAAATAAGTACATTAAGGTTTTCAGGAGACACTTTTTCAGTGGAAATATGCCATAATTTATGAGACTCATAGATAGCAGGAATGATATTTTGGCATTAATATTTGAGGACACTCAAAAGGCACCCTCTCAATAACACTACCATCCTACCCAACGCTCTTGTCAATAATTTAGGAACCATTCACTCCTCATCTGTTTTTTTCACCATGCCTAGAAAAATCCACTTGATATGCCCAACCTGATGATGTCATTTCCCAAGCTCTTTCACACAGCTTTTTCTGCTTTCTTCCAGCAGTAATGACATTATATTGCTTAGACTCATATTATGTGCTAACTTTACTATTTAATAAGCATTTCTTGTTTGCATTTTCCTGGAGATTTTAAGCAGTTTCTATCCTTCAAGCTTGTATCATGTACTGTATCTTCCATATACAATCAGTGTTATCATTATCTAGTTTAAAATTGTCAAAGAATAAAAAAGAGAAATTGAAATTATGTTTAGAACTCTACATAAGTGCTATGCCAAGAAAACAAACCAAAAATTCCAAAATACTAAGTAAACATTTTGGTTTATACACACCCAATTTAGGAAAAACGATCATCGTAATAGTAACTATATGCTTCTTACTAACATTTTCAAATCAAACTATTCCAAAATTTACAAATACTTTATGTGGAGTTTTAAAAATGTGTTATGATACATTGTCCTGGATTCTTTATAATCTGCCATATCATTTTCTCTAACAATGTTTTATGGTAATTGCCAAAATTCATCATGAGTATTATTGTTAGTACTGTAATTTTATTTAACCTATAACTTTTTTATTGAGATAATATCTTTTGTGTATTTCAGCTTCTGTAGCTCCTTTAATATACATTAACAGAAAATGCTGTATACTGTATTATAGTTTATATAATTTTGACCTATGAAATTTTAGTTTTTGTATTCAAAATGTCTTCTTTCCTGGTGCATTATGTAGTTGTATAATTAATTTTTAATACAAGAATCAGTGAATAATTTTAAGGGGTAGACTCTTACTGCTTTATTTCTAAAAATCTGATACTATTATTGAATTTCCCAAGCTTAGTGAGGTCAAAACTATGTGAGAAATTATTTATAAAATACTATTTTCAGTGGTTAATTTGAATATTAATTGCCATGTATCACCATAGTTAAAAAATTCTTCAGTTCATTTTTAGGGAATAAGTAAAAGGAAAATTCAAGACAAGAATTAACAATATTATTTGATTTTTTTCCAATCTTGAAGATATGATAAAGTCTTACAGTCAAGACTTTCTTTTTGCTAGTATTAAAGATAGTGTCAAATCATAGCACTTGAATGGCATCTTGCTCATGACAAAGCTTTCAAAAATATTTTCATTAAAGTGCATGACTAAATATTGAACAAATTGAAGAAATACAAAATTTATATGGATACACTATATATCAAAAAATTGCTCAAATTTAAGAAGTCTCAACCAATTTTTAAAGGTATATAAAATGAGATTTTCCTTCACAGTCTCAATTATATTTTAAAAATGCTGATTTAAAATGCATACTGAAAGACTTTCCATTTTAAATTATATGTGTCATTTGAAATTATCTTAATTAAATATTGTTACAAATAGCCTAGCCTCTACTTTCTCCTTGTATTTGTTTTATTTGTTCAGTGTTGCCAGACCACTTTAGTTAAAGCTTGTTACTTAATTAAGAATCTCTATTTAATTGAAATAAATGATAAATAAAGCCATTTTATTTCAGAAAAAAAGAGGCAAAACAAAACCAAAAAAAATTAGGAAAAGAGTACTGCTGGGGTCTTAGTATTTCAATGCTGATATGTGTGTTTATTTTTGTCAATAAATGTTTTGATAAATGAGTATACTCCCATATTTAAAAAAGACCTGACTGAGTGAAGAATTGGATAAAGAAATTCTTTGTTAAGATTCCATAATCACACACACACACATACACACACACACAGAGTTCCTGAGAATAATTTTAAGTTTCATGCTGTTTTTAAAGTATCATCAAATGAAACCTGTATTTAGAGCATATTGCTAACTGAAACTTCATCTCAGTAATGTTTACAAGGTTTGGTTGGGATATAGAGTGATAGAATTAATTTTCAATTGCTACATATAAAGTGACAGCATATATAAAGTAACTTCCCTCATTGAGAAAGATAAGGCTGTTCATTTTTGAAAGTGTGTTAATTCATGGAATCCTCTAGAGATCAATGTAACAACTGTGAAACATAATCAGTACAGTTCAAATAAGATAGCTAGATCCATTAAAATCTCTACTTATTTCATTCTAATAATTATCTGAGGTATTTGAGAGATGATAATACATATGGAACTATTTCTTTGCCAATGTCTTGTTCAATAGGATATGCTACAAAGCTCATTAAAATCACAGCAGAGAAATGTTACAAACAGTTGGGGAAAATATTGTTTGTTCATAAATAAAAAGTCTTTGTATGTGTAGGGAAGTTAATATTATAATTATAAATGAATAACAAAATATTTACCTTTCCATATGTTTATCTTTCCATTTGTTTATATTTCCATAGAAACAAAAAAGCAGAATTGTGTTTTAATTCCACAGAAACAAACAGGTAGAATTGTATTTTAAGATACCTATATTAGGGAACAAAATGAAAGATGGATAATAGGGACTAGGGAGATCAATCTTTTACAAAATGGAATGAGAACAATATAGAGGAAGTAATTGATATTCTATTGAATTTTATGTTCTCATATCAAAACAAAAATTTCCAATTATTTAAAAAATATGTTAGTGGATAAACACAGGTAGCAAAACTCTTACTAATTCAGAAACAAGTTTTACACTCTAGAGATTGTGATGGATTTTATCTGACTTAATACACACACACACAAAAATTTGTAGTCATGATAGTAGCTTTTTCCTTTTATTGTCTCTACTAATTTTTTCATAAAATAATTTCATTGCATTTCAATTTGAAATAGACAGAAATATACGTTCTGGTGAATAAAATCAAATTTCCATTGTTAGGAGTTTCAATTTCAAGACAGTGAAATTGACATTGTCTAAATATATCTACAAAAGAAATGTATATTATCCTCTGTTTACATATTAGAATTCACACAAATTACATTAAATAATACATAATTTAAAATTTTATAAAATCCAAAATAAACTGAGGATGATTTATTAACACTGATAATTACAAATACTTGGTGGTTACAGTGAACTGTACTCTTATATATTGAGACAACTAGCCATAAGTTTGTGTGCATGTGTGTATGTGTGATTTTTAGAGCATTATTTAATAATTGTTTACTATTACTTCAAGAGTGACTTCTTGATACTCATTAAAACAGCTGCATTACATATCAATGCTGAGATGGGTAGTTTTCTTTCTGATAATGGATGGAAATATAAAGAAATCAAATTTCGGCTAAGATTTTATATTTCTCTTTATTATTGGATTTTTCATAGTTCTTCAAAAAATAAAAAGAGAGTAGGAAAATTTGAAAAATAAAAAGAAGGAAAATTTGAAATGCACAAATCATAACAGATACTTGAGGCACTGAGACAGTTTACCACATTAAAAACAAAAGATAATTTTCATTCAGAAAATGAGAATATCAAGTTCCACCTCTCAAGAAATTATATTGTAATTAAATAATTAGAAAATAGAAAAGGTGAAATACCTTCTCTGACTTTCTTAGTTCAGTATAATAATTCTTTTCAGAAATCTAAGATAACAATGACATATTTACCACATGAATATTGTTATAGTAAAAGTTTATGAGAAAATCAATCAAGTCAGTCAAAAAAGGCAATATTTCAGAGTTTGGAATAAATATCTTCCTTTTATGATCCCTCTACTCTTTCAATATCTCTGTTGAGCATCTTTTCTGCCATTATTTTTCCTATGAAATTCTCCACTTCCTCCTGATGGCTGATTTCACCTGCATAATCTCCACTTAACCTCTAGTGTTGCATATCCCAAATGAAATAGACATCAGTCAATTTGTCCAAGAATACAAAGGAAAGACAGAGTACAAGACATGCTGCGGAAATGCATGTAAGAATATGATAATTGAACAGATGTTAAACTACATCAGAAAAGATCAAAATGTATAGATAAATCAACCAAACAGAAGTGATAAAGACAGAAAGCAAAAAGATGTTATTTCAACTGGGTAAACATGATTTTCTTTCATTCTTTAGTTATTTCCATCACTGATCATTATGTAGTTCCTTAAAAAATATGAATTTCTTAAGTCATGCATTCATAGTACCACCAGATTTCTTGATAAGACCTAAAGTGCTAAATAATATTGAAAAGTTGTGTCTATGCACTGGTTCTTGGCAGAGAAGTAAATAGAATTAGAGTTGCACCAGTGCTCTCATAGTGAGGTAAGAGTAACTGTTCTCCCTATGTACACATACTATGTTTTACTTGGTGTGTTGAGGATAAATACAGGTCAAATGAATCCTAATATACAACATCTAATCTTCCTAAAAGTCCAAGGCATTGCCAATGTATAACAAAAGTGGAGGTAGTCAATTAACAATTTTTATATATTTTATGTTAAAATTCCTGGAAAAGATGATTTTTTTGAAAATTTGAGCTTTGTACTCCACTGGGTTGGTGAAAAAGGGAAGTGTTCTAGGCCATAATGCTAACAGTTTGAAGATACTTTCAAATCATAACTGCTTTCACAGTTTATTCAAGACTATAATGTCTTGGCAAACTGAGTCCTTTCTTATCACAATTAGTTTTATCTAGATGTTTAGAAGTGCTCTGGGCATTATAAAAAAGGAGGTAGTAAAATGGTACTTTGCAAATGTAGTTCTATTTTGGTTCAAGAATGCTTTTGTCTACTAACAGTTTGGTTCACAAACAGAGCCATTTGACAAAATTTGGTTTTGGTTATGAGATCTGTGATTGATTATGAACACAATCACTGTCATCTTTGCTACACAAATGCAAATATTTTCAAAAATCATGGAATATATATTTTTCAAAATACCTTTCAAAGTGGCTAAGTAGAGAAGGAATCATTTCGGAGCTACTAAATCAACTAAAATCACAGGTAATTGTAATTGTAAAAAAGAGAGGGATATATATATATATATATATATATATATATATATATATATATCCTAGTGCCAAAGTCAGTCTAAAATAAGAGACTGAAGATCAAAACGGACTTCATAAAACAAGTAATCAGCCCACAGGGCTGCTTATTTGTTGCCCCACCTGCAGACAGAATAAGATTGCCTTACTAGGAAGTTTAAAAAAAAAAAGAGAAGAAAAAATAAACAAAAATGGATAGATGGAAGTAGTGCAGCTCACCCAAACCACACAGTAAGGACTTTGGATATTAACTCCTTTGCCTTTTTTACCTTCCTCCAAACAGAGGACACTGCAGCCCAGCAGCAAATTCTGCCAAGCACACAAAGAAGCAAGTGAACTGTTTCCTCCCAGACAAGCCACCAAGTTTTATCATTTTGTTTTGTATTAGTTTGTTTGGTTTTATTTTTTCTTGTGCCATCCCAGCTAACTGGGAACTCTAGGGATAGCAAAGTACTTAGGGGCTACAATGCATGTAACGAGAAGAAAGTCAACCATGTCACCCTACCAGGCCCCCACCCTGCAACAGGTGGCATGGTGGACAGAGATGTGCCAGTGAAAAAGAGATGGCTATGCAAAGACAAAGAGGAGTCAGCTATGGACGACAGCCTCAGGTTGTCTCTGTCTGAGGATGGCACAGCAAATAGGATAGACACAGAGAGGAAACAGGTAAGGATGGGTGGGCCACCACAGGACACACAGAAAGTAACTGGCTAAAGACTCTGGTTTCAGAGGTTGAGAGTTCATCCTCTACAACCAGAGGCCAGGATCAGTTCCACATCCATCACTAATTCTACTACAGGCTTAGTGGGAATACCCATCAGCTTAGAGCTCTCTGACTTGGACACTACTACAGAAGATGGCAATCCCATTCCCTGAGGTACCAGATGCAGCTTTGTCTCAGATCCCGACTGAGACCCCACTCATAATTTTCTTTTTTCTTTTTCTTTCTTTCACTTATTTTGATTTTTCTATTTATTCATTTGTTTAAGTTTTTATCTTTATTTTGTTTTGTTTTATTAATCTTCTTTCTCCCATTCCTCAACCAGTTCTCTTGATTTTATAGTTTCATGAGTGAACATTGTAGTCTTGTCTCACTCTAATAATCTTTTGATTACCGCTTCATTGTTTCTTTCTTGTCCCTTTCTCTAGTTTTCCAAAGGATACATGAACATCCTTTGTTCTCCAGTCTTGTTTCCACTATATTCTCTTCACTTATCTATGTGTTTTGTTTTCTATCCTGCGTAAATTTCCCCACCACATGGTAAAATCACTCTACCAAAGAGAAACTCTTTGTATACAAGTTGCTGATTTATGTTGGATTTTGTTATGTAAATATAAATCTTGCCCCTATGGTTAAAGGGACCAAATTAATAGTTACCATAGGTTATCAGTTTCTAAACTGTGCTTGATGCTATTGTTGCTGCTAAATTTACCACTTTATCCAAAATGTTCTACCTGTTGTAATCAAATATTCTTCCGTCTATAGCAATACTGTGATTATCTGAGGTTATAATCATCACAATATTTGAGTATCAAAAGTCTTGAGTCAAATATGATACAATAACTTTAATAAATTGAGAAGGCAGGCTCTTGGTACAGACAAAAAAATCAATAACATCTCATACCTAACTGAACCCTCTGAAGAATAGACATTTCCTAGGGAGGCCATGATACTAGGTACAAAGCTATCTAGTGTAAGAAATTTATAAGCATCAACACAGAAAAAAATTTCAAATGACAAGATACAAAAGCAAAATCCAACCCCATTTTTCCAGTTCTCCAGTTCATCCAGGATAATTCCAGGGGAAGAGGTAGTGGACACAGAAACAAAACCTCTCAGAGTTCTGAAATGATAGCAGCAGAAGTTTGAATATAGGTGCATGATACTTATAGAGGAAATCAGATCAGAAATAATCTCTCAGGAAAAAAATGAAGACGGGCATAGTGAAGCAAATCTGGAGTAGACAGAGATGAAAAAACAAAGAAACATGGGAAAATACTGGAACTATGAATGATCAACATAGGAAAGAAATGGAATCAACAAAACAGTTTCAAATTAAAACTGTTTATGAAATTAAAAATTCCATTGAGGGTTTGCAAGACCACATGAATAAAACTGAATACAGAGTAGCAAACATGGAAGACAGGATAGTGAGTAATGAGCACAAAATGAATGTTTGATAACAAAGGACTGTGAAAATCTAAAAACTTCAAGATGATGTAAAGAAAAGTAATATAAATTGATTGAAGTCAATGAAAAAGGAGAAATCCACACAAGTGACATAAAATCTGTGCACAGAAGTAACTCCAAAAGACTTGCAAAGCACATAAAAATAATTTGTTTGACAGATAAATGAATCACACAGAACCTCAGTTAGCCATGCCAAAAATAAATCTATACCTCTACATATAATAATAAACATTCTGGAAATTCACCACATGAAAAAAATTCATGTATGACGGAAAGTCAATCTAAATCACAGCAGACTTTTCACGACAAATACTTATGTCAAGGAGAGTTTGGAGTAAAGTAGTCCAAGTTCTGAGAGATAATATCTTCTAACACATACTGATGTACCCTTCAAAATTAACTTTCAGAATTAATGAAGAAATGAGATACATGATGAAAAACTGAAGAAATTCATGACTACCAAGCCAGCTCCACAAATGTGTTCTGAAAGATGTTCTAGAAAGAGACAACAATGTGCACAATTCCAAGAACATCAATAAAAAGAAATCAGCAGGCAGGGAAAGCAATTAGACAGAGAGAAAAGATAAGGAACTAATAACAGAAAATAGTATGACAAGGATAAGCCAGTACACATCAGCTATAAACATCAATATATATGGTCATCAATCAAAAGATATACATCGGCAAATTGGATTAAGAAATGAGATACTGCATGCACTATGCTGCATACAAGAAACATATTTAACTCAAAAACAAATTCATGTATTGAAGTTGAAGCATGAAGAACAATATTCAATGCAAATGAATTAAGAAAAAAAGCAAGGATAGCTATTCCATTTGCAGACAATGTGAAATTCAAGCCAAGACTCATCAAAATAGATAAAGAAGGTCACTATGCTCTTGTTAAGGGAAATATCCAAGATGAATATATAACAATCATAGCTATATATGCACCAAATACATTATTCTAAGCCATGCATGGAACACTCTTCAAAATGGACCACATATCTGACTATAAAGCATGCTTAAGTGAATGCAAATGAATTAAAATTATACAATGCATTTTATCTTACCATAGTACAAAGAAATTGACAAAAGTAAGACACTGTAAAAACTTCATACTTAGAAATTAATACTCTTTGGAGAAAATGATATTGGTCACAGGGTAAATTAAAGAAGAAGTTAAACCATATGTACAACTAAATGATGATGCTCCATATCAGAATTAATGGAACACTATGAAAGCAATCTGAAGACATAAATTTATAGCAGTGTATTCTCATCTCAGGAAAACAGAACAAGCTCAAATAAACAACCCAATATTGAATCTCAAATTTCTAGAAAAAGAAGAATAGGTCAAACCCAAAGCTCAAACAAGGGAAGAAACTATAAAGATGGAAGAAAAAAAAACAATAAAAGAATCAATGAATTAAAGATTTGGTTTTTAAAATCATAAATATAATTGATAAACTCATAACTAACTTCATCAAAAAGGAAAGACTAAAATTCATACAGAAATGAATGCAAAGGTAAAATCATTACAGATTTTGCAGAAATCCAGAAGATCATAAATACCTATTTTGATAAACTTTATTCTAATAAAATGGAAAGCACAACAGAATTGGACAGCTTCTTAGATAAATATAAACTACCAAACCTGAATCAAGAAGATTTAAAAATTCTAAATAACCAAGCACCAGTCAATGAAATTGAAAACATAATTAAATCTTATCAACAAATAAAGTCCCAGATTCTGATGGATTCATATCTGAGTTTTTCAAAAGACATAGAGAAGATCAAGTACAATTATTCCTCAAACTCTTTAATGAAATTAAAAAAGAAGAATTCTCCCAAACACATTCCTGGAAGTAAGTATTACCCTTATATGAAAGCCAAGAATAATGCAACCAAAAATGAGAACTATAGAACAATATCCCTAATGAACATACATACAAAAATTCTCAATATAAGACACTGGCAAATATAATGGAGCAAATTATCCAAGAAGATTATATATCATAACCAAGTAAGATTCATCCCAGAGATGCAGGGATTGTTCAACATACACACAAACCAAAAATGTAATACATCATGTTGAGAGAGCAAAGGACAAAAATGACATGATCCTCTCAATACATGCAGAAAAAGCCTTTAATAAAATGCAACTCCAATTCATGACTAAAAAAAAAAAGTAAAGAAAAATCAGAATACATTGTCTTTACCTCAATCTGGGAAAAATCATCTATGTCAAACCAACAGCTAACAGCCTGGTCAAAATGGTCAAAGACTGAAAGCTTTCACTCAAAAATGAGGAATAAGAGAAGTGTGTCCACTATCAGTAATCCTATTCAATATAGCTCTGGAAACAGTAGCCAGAGCAGTAAGACATGTGAAGGAAATAAAAGGATGAAAGATATGAAAGGAATAAAATTATTGTTATTTGCAGATGACATGATACTCTACATAGAAAATCCCAAAAGCTCTACCAAAAGACTTATAGATTTAATAACCAGAGTCAGTTGCATAGCTGGTACAAAGTCCACACTCAAAAATCAATAGCATTCCTGTACTCAAGTAACAAATTTATTGAGTGAAAATTAAAGAAGCAACACCTTTCACAGTAGCATTAAAAAAGTAAAATTCTTAGGAATGTCTTGGTTGCTTTTCTCTAGTTGCTGAGACAAAATACTGATGCCCAAAATTAGGAAGGAAAAGCTTATTTGGCTCAAAGCTTGTGGAGATTTCTGTCCATAGTCAACTGACTTCAAGGCATGATGGCATGCCTTGAGGGGTAGCCATTCATGGTTATGAAAGACAGAAAAAGCACTAAGATCTAAAATGGAGGGAGCTCTTTTCCTCTCTTCTATTGTATGCGGGCTACCACCTCTAAGGCAGATATAGTTCTCACACCATCTCTGTGGCCTCCTCTTGCAGAAGCTCAGGATATTTCCTAAGTGAGGGCCCTGGCCCCTGTTGAGTCACTCAATTCAATTACTAAACTTCTCAATTGACACAATGAGCATCTTGGAGTGGTAATTGTGTGTCCTCTGCATCAGGATGTAAAACTGCCAAGTTACTTAGTGAAGCTTCTAGACTTTAAGTTGACACAATGCATCAAACATTGCAATCCACACCTTGTCAACTTGGCAACCAGACACATTTCTTGAAACAGGTTTCCAGATATAAGGACAATGTTTACTCTTATCATTTTAACAACTTGAACATTACAATACAGGTTTAACAATCCTTAAGAATCAGTATAAAGTCTGTCAAAATTATATAACATTAGAACCATAACATTTCAACCCTGCCCCCTCAAACACTCATGCACATTTCTTTTTGCAAAAGGCATTTAGTCCATCTGCAAGTTGCCAAAGTCCTAACAGTCTCAGCATTGTTGAAAAGTTCAAGTCCCAAGTCTTCTCTAAAATGTAAGGCAAACTCTTAGCTACAAGCCCATGTGCAAATGAAAGGTCAGGCACTTTCAACATTCAATGGCACAAGATAAATATTTTCATTCCAAAAGTTACAAACATGAGAATACAAAGGATTGGGGTGAAAGCAAGTTCTGATTCCATCAGAATAAATATTAATTCCTATAGTTCCATGTAAACCATCTCAGGCAATCTGTGGTAACTTGTGAGCTCCAAAAGGCTTGAGTGACTCCACTCCTATAGCACTTCTGGTGGTTACAGCTCCACTACTTCTCTCTTGGAATGTCTTTGCTCCCTCTTTGCAGCTTTTCTTAGTTGATTCACATTACTGGATTTCCCAAACTTCGGGGATATCCATTGTATCTTCTGCTTCACCTAGGTAGCTTTGCTAGTTACTCTCCCTGGGGCACACTGACTGGCCTCCCAGGCCTTCTAAAATCAGAGTGGAAACCTTCTTAACCCTAAAACTCTTGAATTCTGCACACACCTAAAATCAGCACCCCATGGATGATGCCAAGATCTGCTCTCAGTTGGATCAGTAATTAGGTTTCCCTTAGCTATAGGGGTCAAATGCTTGAATCGCTGAGCACTTTGAGTGAAATTTGAAGGAACAAATTCTCTATGCTGCCATCATTCTGGAACATGGTGCTTTGTGACTTGCTCCTCAAAGCAAAGTCTTTCATTTTTACAGTTTTAAGGCTACAAAGGGTGGAGACTTTCTGCTTCTTGTGAAGTTTTCAGGTCATATTTTGTATTCTCGTGTTCCTTTTCAGCAGTCAAAATATCCTCAGCTCTATCTCTGTAGTTGTTTTCCTGGAGCTTGCCTTCTGGTCAAAGTTACCACATTTCAAATCATCCTCCTGAGCTCTGATCTCTGGATTCACACCATAAACCTGGTGAACAGGCTCCAGCAATAGCCTTGGCACTGCCTCAGCTTTAGACTGCATTGAAATTTCTTCTGCCAGGTTAATTAGTTCACTGCCCTTAATCTCAGTTTCAGGAAAAGTCTCTGGACATGAGTTAAACGCAGACAGACTTTCTGCCAAGCCATAACACACATTGTCTGGACTCAAACAGCAATTCAATACTTCTTCTTTACAAAAATCTGGGCCTGATCTTTACAGGCAGGATTTCTAGCACCCTTCTTGTCTTTTGAGCTCTGATCACCTCCCATACAAACAGTCAATTGTTCCTAGCTCTAATCTTTCAAGAGACCTCTCCAAACATTTTTAAACTCTTCCCAAAAGCCATTCCCACAGGTTTTAAAACCACATGTTAAGGTATAGTCACAGCAATGACTCCCATCTCTGGGATCATATTCTCTGTTGGTTACTTTTCTCTTGTTGCTGGGACAAAATACTCAATACCCCAAAGTTAAGGAAGGAAAGATTTCTTTAGCTTAAAATTCATGGAGATTTCAGTCCCTTATCAACTGACTCCAAGATAAGAGGGCATAGCAGATGAGCAATCATTCATGGTAGTGAAAGACAGTAAAAGCAACAATGCTAAAATGGGGGAATGGGAAAGCCTCTTTTCCTCTTTTTAATTGTATGCAGACTACCACCCCTATGGTAGATGTGGCTCTCACACCATCCTTATGGCCTCCTCTTACAGAGGCTCAGGATGTTTACAAAGACAGGACCCTAGCCCCCTGTTGAATCACATAGTAAAACTTCTAAACTTCTCAAGTTGACACAATGAGCAATGTGGTAGAGTGGTAATTGCATATCCTCTATTTCCCAGAATGTAAATCTGCTGAGTTACTTAGCTAAGCTTTTAGACTTCTCAAGTGTAATGTAGCAACCATTACAAGAATCAATCTACCAAAGAAACTAAAAGATCTCTATACTGAAAATGACAGTACTCTGAAAAAGGAGATTGAAGAAGATAATACAAAATGGAGAGTCATTCCTTGTGCTTGGGCAGGTAACAGAGGTTCTTGGGCAAGAAACAGAGGTTCACTAGAACAGATTAGAAGATACAAAGATAACTCCAAACACATTAAGATACCTGACATTTGACAAAAACACCGAACACATTCACTGAAAGACTGATAGCATCTTTCATAAGTGGTGCTAGAAGAAACTGGCTCTCCACCTGTCAAGGATTAAAACCAGACCCATGTGTATTATCATGAACTATACTAAAATAAAAATGAATCAAACATCTACACATTAAATAGAAGCATTAAATTTAATGGAGTAGAAAACAGGTAGAAATTTTGAAGACATAAATGTAGGCAGAAAGTTCATGAACAAAACTCAGACTGCAAGGGAAATATTACAAAGAATCAGCAAATGGGATCTTATTATTAAAATGTTTTTACACAACAAAAGACATCACCAATACAGCGAGAAGACAACCCACATAATGGGAAAAGTCTTTAGCCAGGTATCCCTCAGACAAAGGTCTTAAATCTTAATTTTTAAAGAATACATAAAATTTCAAAAAAACAGACACCCCAAATTCAAAGGCCCAATCCAGAAATTGATATCTGCGATGAATATGCACTTCTTTGAAGAAGAAATACAAATGGTAAGTAAATACATGAAAAAATGTTCATAATCATGTGTCATTCAAGACAGGCAAATTAAAACAATGAGATTCCATCTCATTCCAGAAAGAATAGCTTTCATTAAAAAAAAAAAAAACCAATACCAAATGCTTCCAGGACTGTGGGGAGAAAGTAACCCTTCTGCACTATTGGTAGAAGTGTAGACTTATGAACCACTGTGGAAATCAGCATGGAGAGTCCTTAAAATATTAAGATTAGAGGTCCCATTTGACCCAGTTATTGCCTTTCTGGGTATTTTCCTAGAAGAATTAAAAATACACCACGGCAACATATGTGCACTCATGTTTATAGCAGCATAATTTGTAATAGCAAAATCTTGGAAATGCCCATCATCCAAAGAATGCATAAAAGAAATGTACTGTTTTATATATAATGGAGTATTATGCAGCTATAAAGAAGAATAAAATGGTGACATTTATAGCTAAATTGAGCATTTGAGACCATAATCATATGTGAAATAAATTGGGCACATGTATGCAAATATCATATTATATCTCTAGTGTGAGAAACTGAAAGTGTAAGATCCAAAATGTACAATAGATACTGTGAAAAATTATTTCCTTTCTTCAGAAAGAAAAGGAAACTAGGCTAGGGATAAAGGGAAAGACAGGAAGGGAAAAGAAAATTGAGAAAAGAATAAAATGGAAACAGAGCTTTGCGAAGTAAAAGTTTAAAGGGAGGTGTTGGTTTTTTCAAGGAAGAGGCGATTTATGGGGAAACAGAAGAGGAATCAAGATATATCATGTACATGGACAGGTATAAGTTCCCTATAATGAGTGTGATCAATATACCTAAGTTGTTCAAATAAACTTATTTAAGTTTATAAAAAATGTAGAACAAACCAAACTCATGAACAGAAGTACCACTGTATCTTTTTGTGAAAATTCAGATGGAATGTCTTTTAGAAATACAATTTTTAGAAATACAATTTTTAAACTACTTCAGAAAAGCCATTGTGAAAAGTAGAATGTTAGTGTGTTTGTGCTTGAACATTTTTCATACACTTTTCTGGATGTTTTGTGGGTTTTATTTTGTTCTGTTTATGTTATGTGCAATTGGCAAATAAGTGCAAAGTTTGGAAACTAGTCCCAGGAAGTTAAAGAGCTTGCCAGTGTAGTTAATAAGGTCAGCACCTTTTGTATACATTGTGTTGAAATTCATAGAAAACCTTGTCCTTTGTAAACGCCTTTTGGTTTCAACTATTTCTCAGCAATTTGTATGCTTGTACATTTGAAAGCAGAGAGATGGAAGTGAGGAGGAAATTTTTCAAGGCCAAAATTGTCATATCTAGAAACTACTTCAGAATATAATCATGTATTATTGTTATCTGGGCAATTAACAAGTTCTACCAAAAAATCTAGTTCTAGATAAATAGAGGTATTCGATGTATAGAAAAGCTTATTTTTGCAAAGAACTTTTTGGAAAGTTTTTGTAAAATCAGTAGAGTGACAAAGTTTCCTGAATCACATGTGATATTAGGAGAGAAGGAATTACAAGAAATGAAGGATTCTAGGTCCAAATTTTACTACTTAGTAAACACTTTAAAATATAATTGTTCTTTCATGTGTATATTCAACACTATTCTGGATAAAGTGGACAGTTTGAATCCATTTTGAAGCAACTAATCTTTCTATGTTTCCAAGTGCATAAAGTTCATTGAAAATAGAGGTATTTAAATAACATCCTATGATAGTTTTCCTTTTGTTAAAATTAATAATGAAAATCTGTCTTTAACGAATAGAATGATCTACCCATTTATTTGAATGGTACAAATTTTTATGCTTGTTTACAGAAGAAGAAAATAAAATGCGAAAGGCTGTATTCATTGTCCTTTTTGACACTGCATTTTGTTTTACTTTACTGTGCCTATAGTTGTGTACAAAGAACAAAGCCCGCCCAAATTTCAGCATCTAGATTTTCTGGATGTTAAAAAATTGTCAGCATATGGCAAGAGTAAAATTAGTAAACTAACATGCTTCACCCTCTTTGTGTTAAAATACCTAAGAAAGATGATTCTTAAAATGACTTAGGAAGAAAGAGACTTGTTAAAGTTATCAATAAACATTATATATACATGTATTTGTCCCCTGGGTTGATAAAGATAAAAAGGAAAAAGAGTTCTAGGATAAAATGTTCCTAAGTAGATAATGATTTAAAACTAGACTCCTGCCAGGCATAGTTATGCACACCTATAATCCCAGCACTCTGGAGGCTGATGCAGGAGGACCACTGTGAATTCTAGACCAGCCTGGGCTACAAAATGTGTTCAAGACCAATCTGAACTACATAGCAAGACAGTGACTCAAAAAAAGCAAAACATATAAATAAATAAATAAATAAATAAATAAATATAAATAAAAGTGGAATCGTTGTTAAAAATATGTATTCAATTTATTTGATGCCAATTACCTGTAATGAGAAATTTAAATTCTTGTTGTAAACACCTTGCATTTCAAGATATTTTAAGTTCACCTATATAAAAGTAAGGGCCTAAAGTCAAATCCTTTATGAGTGTTCTGTTATTGAATAGGTATGGTTGGATTTTTGGAATGAAATTGTTAAACCTGATGTCTTGCAGTGTACATGGATTGTTCATGAGTTGTGGAGGGGACACTTGCAGAAAAGAAATGATCTTTGACTGGTAAGTGAGTTCAGATTGCCTAGCCACTGTTCTATATGTATATTTTAGTTGATATTGTTGTGTATCAAAGGTAAGTCAAACTGTTAGAAGTAGCACCATATTCCTATGTAACTATCCATTTTGCTTTGTTTCTAGAAGTGACCTTTGTTTAAGCCATGTCTTAGATTTAGATGTGATCCTGAGCTTAGTCTTCACCCTCCCTTTCCTTAGGAAGGAAAAAAGAGGGTGAAGGTAAGGTCTCTTTGCTGTAATCTCTGTATTGGGAAGATAGGTTTAGACTGTGATCATTGATTGTATGTGCATTTTTCATAAAGTACTTGGACTTACTGTACATAAAGTTCATACTCTACTGCATGGAATCCAAACTTTAGAGATTTCATAAGGTGACAGTGTATGATAAAAGGGAAAGACAGTGAATTAGCCAATCTTCAAGTATCTTTTTGTCACAGTTGAAAAAATGCACCTACAACTTGGAGTTGTTATACAGCACATAGGCAGTGTTTATAAGGACTTCTCATTACATTGGCAGCAGCAGGGTATGAGAATTATACAAGGAAGAATTTGTGCTGTGTTCAGGTTTACATTCTGGTGAAAACCATTAATGAGTGAATATTTTCCAGCTCTGTTATAAGGAATATGTTAATAATTCAATGGGCAGATGTATTTTTCCTACTACCATAAAAGTAAAGATCCCATTACTCTCAGGTATTGTGGTGCATTCTGTTATTTTCGGTCTTATTTTAAATTGAGCATTAAGAGAAAGCAGTATTTTAATTGTAATTCTGCCAATACTTCTATCTAGAGGATTGTGACTGTTTTTGTCTTCAGTGAAATTTTTGTCACCAGAAAAGGCAGGAATACAATTTCTTCCAGCAGATTGAGTTAGCGTAGTGTATTCTTGGTTATAAAAAAAAAATACTCTTGTAGTTTTGGGACTTTTAATTGTTGAATATTCATGATGTGTAGAAAAGCATATCACACACTGTACAATCTCAGTCACACGAAGTGGCATGTTGTATATATACATGTGGGAACTAGGACACATCCCAGTAAGCTGCTTATGATTGCAAATGGCTTTGCTCTTTTCTTCTTCTTCTTTTGTTCCCTGCAATGCAAATATTAACTTTTAAAAATTCAAATATTATTTTTAGAATTTAAGAGTTAAGATTAAATAAAATTAAAATTCACATCCTAAAAACATGAGTCTGATCTTAAGTATTCAATATTCACATGTGATTACTGGCTACCGCATTGCATCATGAAGAAACATTTCCATTACTGAAAGCAACTCCCATAAAATACTGATATAAAGACTGAAATAGAATTTATTTTTATTTGTATATAATAACTTAAACATTATTTTATATTATTGTCCAGCTTTTAAGCATTTTAAAATATTATTATTTTATACTGAGTGAGTTATTGTTAAACAATGACACTACTTCAGGGTAAACAAATTGAGTATATTGTTTTCAAATAATGAAAATAAAGTACTTTCATCATTTGTTTAATTTTATGAAATAAATATATCTATGAATACTTACATTAATTAGTAGACTGTTTCAAATCATACTTTGGAAATAATAACACCTCTTTGTATTTGGGAAAAAATCTTTACAGACTCAAACTTTATTTTTTTTCCACTCAAAGCCTCTGCAAGAAATAGTTGTTGATCTTCATAGTGGTCTGAATACAAAAAGAAGTTTTTTTAATGAAAAAAATTGTTTTCATTTGTCTTTACATGATGAAATCTAGTTAAAGTAGATGTTTCAGCTCTTTACCAAAAGGTTGTGTAGATTCATTTAAGAGAAATATAGTATCTAAAATTTTCTTCAATAGATTTGTTACATGGATCTCAATTACATGTACTGCAAAGATAAAAACATTACTATTTGAAAGTCATTTATTACTGTCTTGTATACATGTTAAAATTGTTTCATTCTTGGTATAAAAAATAATATTGACTAGAAATAATTGTCCTGTTTTACAGTTTAAACCTCTTTTGTCTTTTGTATTCAGCATAAAGGATAAAAATTGTAAATATTTCATAAATTGATATTTCAATATAAATGCTTACATTTACATAATTAAATTACCCATTTAATACATTTTGATTTTTGAGACTTTTTACCCACAAAATATTGCTTCAATCCTTTTTTATTTCAATTTATATTCATTTTAGATTAAATACATGACATAGCCTGGTGTGGTGGTGCATGCCTATAATTCCAGCACTCAGGAGGCTAAGAACGAAGACCATAATAAGTTTGAGGCCAACCTGGACTGCACAGTGGGTTCAAGACCAACCTGAACTACATATGAAGATCCTACCTCAAAATAAACAAATAAATGAATAAAACATTTCATTATAGATATTTTTGTATGGTGTTTTCCAATGTCACAATTCCTTGTGATACCAACCATAATGGAATATTTGTAGCTAGACTGTCTTGATATTACTCATACCCAAGATGAAGCATCTATCTTCAGTAACTCTATTCAACTATACCTAGAAATATGCTAATCTCATTTGTTTACCACTCACCATAGTTCCAGTCACCTCCTAAAAACATTATTTATAAACACATGAAGCTTTGGGAACCATCTGGGTACAATCCATAAAATTCTTCCCTGGCCCCCAAAATAATCATGCACATCCCTTTGTACAAAAGGAACTTAGTCCATTTTTTAAAAATAGACAAAGTCCCAACAGTTTAGGCATTGTTGAAAAGTCTGAAGTACAAAGTCTCCTCTGATATTGAAGGTGAATTCTTCGCTGTAAGTCCATTTAAAATTAAAAAGAAAGTTAAACACACTTCCAAAATACAAGTTTACAAGATAAAACATTCACATCCCAAAAGAGACAAATAGGAGAATATAAAATAATGGGACCAAATCAAGACTAAAATTCAGCAGGATCAACATTAACTCTGTAGTTCCATGTCCAGGACACAAAGTAATGTGAAGCAAGATGTGAGCTCCAGAGAGCTTGTGTAGCTCTGCCCCTACACCGTTAGTGGAGTGTAGTTGTCATGGCTTTTCTCTTGGGTCAGCACTACTCTTCTCTTGAAGTTTTGCTCACAAGTTTCCTGGATTCTTCCACTTTCAGAGTTCACCACTGCACTCTTGACTTCACATTTGTAACTTCACATACTTACTTGTTACCCAAGCATTCTTCTGAAATGAGTGTAAGCTTTCCTAACCACACAACTCTTGCATTCTGCATGTGCTTAAAGCCACTACAATGTGGATGATGCCAGTCTCCCACCATCTGGAACAGTAGCAAAATACATACAAACTTTCTGTCAAATCAAAACACACATGATTGGGTATGCAACAGTCAGTGTAGTCCTTGATGCTCAGTGAAAACTCCAATCTTGGTTACTTTTCTCCCATTGCTAGGAAAACAAAACACTTGGCACCCAAAATTAAGGAAGAAAAGGTGTATTGAGCTTAGTTTGTGAAGGTTTTAGTCCACAATCAGCTGGCTCCAAAGCAGGGTAGCATGGCATAGGGGCAACCCTGCAAGTTGGCAGAAGACAGCAAAAGCAACAATAGCAAAAAGGAGAAGGAAGGCGAAGTCTCTTTTCCTCCTTTGTATTGTAAACAGACTACCATTCACTTTAGGAAATGTATAACACTCACACCACCTCCATGCTCTTCTCTTGCAAAGGATGAAGATGTTTACAAATTGAGGAGCCTGGTCTCCTGCTGAGTTGCTTCATTAAACTTCTAAATTTCTCAAATTGACACAAGATATCAACCATTACATCTCCTGACCCTGGTCTTTACCAGATGTATTTCTATCAGCCTTTTGGTCTTGTGAGCCTCTTGTGACCAGAGTCTTGCATCAAGTTCAGTTTACAGAATTCCAGGGTTGCTTCATTAGCCAGTATCTCCAAACATTTCCAAATTCTTCTAGTAAGCCAGTTTCAAAGGCTCTTGAATCACACGGCCAGTTAATGTCAAAACAACAATTCCACTTCTTGTAACATAATCTGTATTGTTTACTTTTCTATTACTGAACCACAATACTGCATACCCACATATTAAAAGAAAAAAGGTTTATTTTGGTTCACAGTTTGTAGAGGTTTCAGTCGATGGTTAACTAACTCCAAGACGGGAAGCTTGGCAAAGGGGTATTACAGAGGAGAAAGAGGTCATGGCATGGCAGGCAGAAGGCAGTGAGCAGCAGCAGAAGTGAGCCTGCCTTTCCCTTTTATCCCTAGCAGGCTACAGGTTTTTAGGTGTACTAGACATATCCAGAATGGGATTTTTATCTTCAGATAATGCATTCAGTCATACCCAGAATGATTGTCATGGTTTATGTCAGTGGCCTCCAAGCCTCATGCCTTTGCATTATGCATTTGTGATTGGTTCATTGTCTAGTGCTTGGATTGGGGGTGTTAGTGCTACACTGACCCAAGGGTGGAGCCAGGATGTGATGTAACGACAGGAAGAAGGCGTGTCTCTCTTTTGCCAGTTTCCACCTTGCTGTTTGCAGCTGCTATGAACTGTGGCCCTGCCATGCTACCCTGCCTTGGAGCCAACTGAGTATGGACTGAAACCTCCAAAAACTAAGCAATAAACCATTCCTTTCCCAACTTTGGGGATCAGGTATTTTGTCTCAGCAACGAGTAAAAAGTAACTAAGACAGAATTTGGTACCGAGGAGTGGGGTTATTGCTGTGACTATACCTGACCATGTTTTGCAAGAGGATTTGGAAATGGCTTGTGGGCAGAGTTTGGAAAGGTTCAGACATGTCCCCTCGATGCACAGAGCTCGAGCAACTTAGGCTGTTCTGTAGAGGAGATTCTGGTCAGACCTCAGGAGGCCAGAAGGCTGATAGAAAGCCTGATGGTAAAGACCAGCTTGCGAGGTTTCTGCTGCAAAGGAGGACTGTGTTGGTTGTTGGACTCCCTATGATGTGTGTTATGGCTTGGCAGAGAGTTTGTCTGCATTTTGCTCATGCCCAGACTCTTTGCCTGAGACTGAGATTAAGGGTAATGGACTGATTAATCTGGCAAAGGAAATTTCAAGGCAGTCAAATGTTAAGCTGTGGCATGGCCATTGTTGTGGGTTTTTAGCCAGATCTATGTTGCAAATCAAGAGCAAAGAGCCCAGCAGGATAATTTAAAACACTGTGAGTTTGTCCAGAAGGAAAACTCCCATAAAGCTGTGGATTATAAAGATAGTGCTGAGACTTTGATTGCTGAGAAGAAACAGAGAGATAAGAAAGATGGCCACCCAGAATCCCAGGAAGCAGCAGGTCCCCACCCTTTGCAGCCCCAAAACTGCAAAAGTGAAAGAATTTTCTCAGATGAGAAAGCTTCAGAGCACCATGCTCCAAAATGGCACGGGAGGCCACATGATGTTCCAGAATGGCGGCAACATAGAAAAGCTTTTCTTCATAATGGGGTTCACAGAGCCCAGCAATCTTGGCAATAGATCCCTACAGTCAAGAGAGAGAAAAGCCTGGCTACTGCTCCAGCTGGCAGCAGACCGTGGCGACATCCACATGGTGCTGATTTTAGGTGCAAGGAAAATGCACAAATTCTGAGGGTAAGAAGGCTTCCACCTCAATTGCAAAGGGCCTAGAAGGCTAAGCAGTGTGCCCCTGAGAGGGCAATATGTAAGGATGTAAGTGTGAAGCCAAAGGTGCTGTGGAGACCCCAGAAGTTTCGAAAAGTCAAGAACGTGGATCATCCAAGGAAAGCTGCAAAAACTGAGCAGAGAAGGTTTAAAGAGAAGCTGTGGGAGCTGAAATCCCTGGAATTGCCATGGGGGCGGAATAACCCAAGCCTTTTGGAGCTTGCAACCAGATTGCTTCAAATTCTGAGCATGGAATTCTAGGACTTAATGTCTTCCCTGATGGAGGTTGGACTTACTCTGTTCCCAATGCTTTATATTCCTCCATTTGTAACTTTTGGAATGGTGATGTTTATTTTGTGCCTTTGCATTTCAGAAATGTTTAACCTTGTTTCACTTGTATAAGGGGTTACAGTTAAGGGTTTGCCATAGATATTGGAGGAGACTTGGGACTTGGACTTCTCAGCAACACTGAAAACATTACAACTTTGGCAACTCTTGGAGATGGACTAAATGTCTTTTGTATAAAAGTTGTACATGAGTCTTTGGGGGCCAGGGGTGGAATGTCACGGTTTATGTCAGTGGCTCCCAAGCCTCATACCTTTGCATTATGCATTTGTGATTGGTTCATTGTCTAGTGCTTGGATTGGGAGGGTGAGTGCTACACCGACCTAGGGGTGGAGCCAGGATGTGATGTAATGGCAGAAAGAAGGCGTGTCTCTCTTTTGCCAGTTTCCACCTTGCTGTTTGCAGCCGCCATGAACTGTGGCCCTGCCATGCTACCCTGCCTTGGAGCCAACTGAGTATGGACTGAAACCTCCAAAAACTAAGCAATAAACTGTTCCTTTCCCAAGTTTGGGCATCAGGTATTTTGTCTCAGTGATGAGTAAAAAGGAACTAACACAATGATGCTATTCCCATTTAGTTATCACCCATCCTTAATCCTAGCATCACACACCCTAAGTCCAGCCACTTATGAGTACATAAAGCTTTGGGGGGCATCTCAATATAAACCATAAATAGACTTTAAACACTCTACAGAGTCTAAAGGGGAATGAAGGGAAATCAAGAATATTTACTCCAAAACTTGTGACATTTTGAATATAGAGAGAATCCTATATAAAACTATTTTCCATTTAGAATGCATTTGAATTGATGATTCTGTCAAATTCATGTGCAATTTTTATCTGTCTTTTATGAACCCAGAAGATTGTGGTATAAAAAATTTAAAAATTAATTGCTACCTTTGGATACCTTTTGTCTTATAAGAGTGAAAATATAAGGACAGGACTTTCTACATCTCAAAGAAAATTCATCTTGCAGCTTTGCTTTTTTTTTTTTTGTACTTGGAATTGAACTCACAATCTCTCAAAAAGTGTTCTAATGCAACTAAATATTTCTTTGATAACTTATCTACGTTGACAAAATAGAAAATATGGAATACGGAAAAACAGGTATATCAAGATTTCTTTTTTTTTATTAATTTTATTTAAAGAGGAAAAAACAAAACAAAATAAAACAGAATAAAGAGTAGCAACCATACAGTATTCCAAGGAAAAAAGGAAAAGTACAACAACAATAAAGCCTAAGAAATTATTACTTGACTAATTACATACTGACTTCTTGGAAATAGTTGTTTAAATTACAAAGTTAAAGCATGTAAAGTAGACATTCAAACAGTGAGACTGTTAACAGTTCTGCTCCATGATCTGACAAAAACAACAATATG